>BMAO01020384.1:0-111090 GCA_019973975.1 Trichonephila clavata
CTAGCTTTCATATAAATGGTGAACCCCTTTCTCGCATATCTACATCAGCTGATGAATTACGATAATCATCCTAAAAATTCCATAGAAAATTTAAACTTAAAGTCAAATACATCATAAAGCGAGTTGCAAGAGGAATATATTACACCTTATTTCAAAAATTATAATGGTATACACCTTGATAATTACCTAGGAAATATTAAATGGTATTACTTTCAATTCTCGCGATTTCTGCATGGAAAATAGACATACGTAAATTATTATCAGAAAAATAAATAATTAATAGATAATTAAAACATTAACTTTGTATTTGAAATGAATTGAAAACTGGGGATAAAATTCTTGTCATTATTCTCAATTTTCTGAATATATCTGACGTATTCTTAATCAAGCGTAATTATAAATGAGCCACATATGCTATTTGGTTTTGATGCTCCTAATTGAACTGATATTTCATTGAAAACCTGTTTTGAAGGATGGAAGTATATTTATTCGTTGATAAATACTTATCTGTAAAGTATGAATAAAGGCGTTCTATTAATTCAATTCATAACTCTTTTCATGATGTAATTTTGATAAAGAAACATAAAGGATGTGTTATTCATCATCTCTATTAAATTAAACATTTTGTTATGAAATGATAAACTTTATTAAACGAAATGTTAAACTTAATGTTTATAACGTTAGAGTAAATGAAATATTTCCCTAATGAAATCATTTATAAATTTTATTATATTCCTTTCCTGGTACTTCAAGATCAATTTTCATTCGTGTTAATGTTAGCTTGAAAAATATTTTTTTAAATGTGATATACGTTAAATTGAGCGAAAACAATAAGCTCATTTACAAATAATAAAGTACATAATGTTTTTTTTAATTTGTATCGCATTTAAATACAGTTAAACTCAGATCTGTAATATCTAATTTACATTATTAGAAAGTTCCTTTATTAAGATATTGACCATGTTAAGAACCGTGATGTTGCAAAAGCATACATGTATTGATATAAAAATTGCAATTGATATAAAAATAATTAATATCAATTGAATTAGAATATACTTACGTTTAAGACTCAACTTTAAGAATATTATTAAAATAAAACAATATTTAAAGGCAACATTTTTTGCCACAATTTGAAGAATAAAATAACATATTTTTTAAACATTCTCCTTTTATGGAAAATGCCTCCAAGATAACAGTATTTGGCTTATTTATAGCAAAGCCTTCTGTACAGATCATGTTCTAAGACTTCTGAAAAATTCCCATTGCTTTTATTATAGAAAAAAAAGAAAGAAAAACCAATGTTTTTCATTAAAATTTCTCTGTTATTTTTTACGAATTTTGTGTAATGAATGTTTAAAATAGTGTAAATAGTATATATATGGATGTATAATACTTTAACACTACTCTCTGTTGTATCTATTTTATGCCAAATTGTAATATTTGCAAGCAACGCCGTTCAGTACAGTATAATGGCGATTCAATGGAAACTTGGCGAAATCTTGGCGATGGAGAAAAGTTGGCATCATTTTTTGGTGACTTGGAGATCATACGAATTCTTCTGGAAATTATTAGAGAAATCTACTAATACCACGATCTATGACACAAGTGGATTTTTCGAGAAAAATCCGTGCAAACTGTAAACAGGCAGTCACTCGCCGAAACTGACCACATTGTTTTGACCGTTGAAGAGTGAGTATTGTCTTGAGCTGCTTTTTTAGATCAAGCGATTGATTGAGCGATTGTATATCTAGATACTGATAGCTGTATCTGAGTGCTGTAGAAGATGTGAAGACCTTCTGAGGTTTATTTTACAATTTTTCTGGTGTGTCCTGAATTTTTAAGGATTGGTTTTCTTACAATAAATTTCCATCGCTCCTGAAGATCTGTCTTGCTTTTTGAGACTGATTGTATAAAATCCTCATACCCCGAGCTACGTAAAAATATATTAAAATTTGAATAAATCCACTTTTGAATCATATATTCCAAAAATCCTAATACGGGCAAAATATTATCAAGGAAACATTTTCCACAAAAAGAGAAATTTTGAAAACATGTCCCTTTTTCCACATTTTTCGCCAAATAAATGTGTTTGAAACCTTTTTTATTGTAACAATATTCTTAAAGCCATTTTATAAGTATATTCTATTTCAAATAACACTAAATATAATTTTTTTTAATTTTTATGTTTTTGCAGAATTACGGTTCCCTGAACTAGTTACTTAAAACTAAATAAATTCCATTTAGTCTAACTAATGGCAGTGCTTCTCAAACTTTCAATATTTGCGACCCAATATTCAATCATAATTTTCATCGCGCCCCCCGTTTCAAACAAAAACCTTTTAATTGCCACCGGCGTATATATACGTCTCGCTCAACCGGTACGTTTAATGCCCCAGACGTATATATACGTCTTCCAGATGTACGATCTTTTCTGTGCACTGTTATCCATAAAATTATTCTGAAGGCTTTGGAATGCAATCAAAGGACCTTGGCAGTGTGTTTGCGAAGGATTTACTTATATAAGAGGATTTCCTCGCTCTTATTCCTCCCGCCCCAATACATCACATACATGCGCCTACGTGGAAAACGAAGGTATTAGGGGGCTAATTGCGTTACTTTTATTCGGTAGTTAAGGAATTAATTATAAACCGTTCAAATTATTTATCTATATATTTTATATATGATAAGCCCAAAGGGTATTTACAATTATTAAACTTGTTCTTTACTGAGTGTTGTTAAATTAATTATAAAATACATTGTGCAGTACTGATACATTTGTAAGTATATTTTCTATACAAATAAATAAAATTGAAGTGTCTGTTTCTAATTTCTAATTAGCATCTTTTTACTAAATACATTTAAAGGTATATACGGTACTTATATCAAAAAATCAATTTTTAAAATTTTTGTCTGTCTGTCTGTCTATCTGTCGGTCTATCTGTTTGTTCCAGCTAATCTCGGAAACGGCTGGTCTTATTTTAAAAATTCTTTCACCAATCGAAAGCTACATTATCAGCGAGTAACATAAGGTATATTTTATCTCCATATTCCAACGGGAATGGGAACTATGCGGATAAAACCGTTGGACGTTGCTTAATCCCCGCCAAGTTGGTGCAAAATTATGCATTTGGTCAATAATGGAAATTTTAAAAAAAATTTCTCACACATTTGTAAATATATATATATATATATATATATATATATATATATATATATATATATAATAACTGAAACATAGTGTAATTTAGCATCTTTACAAAAAGCAATTTTTTAAATGGTTTTTCATTAAACGTCTAACGTTTATTGCGTTACGTTTGTTAAATGTCAAACTCAAACTTTCAGAAATATCGCCAAGTTGGCTAAGAAGTTCTCTATTACGACGATCCTAGATATTTTAATGCAGATTTTCTCCCACTTTTTAAAGAGGGAAACGAAATAAAGTTCGAGTGAATTGCGCGCGTGATATTGAAAATTCTTTGGTAATATTAATTGACAGTTTCATAAAAATTTCTGATTTATAGAAAATTTATTACTTTGAATTTTTTAGTATATTCCTATTTTGCACAAACTTTTTCACTTATACTGAACCTAGATATTTTACATGGAGGTATTACTTTGAAGATTTACTAGATATTACTATGGAGGAAGCCATACAATGTCACTCGTCGAATAAAATTAGGGAGATTTACGCAATACTTATTTCATCTTCGGTCTTTCTAATCCTCAAAACTTTTAGAATTAGTAAAAAGACTACATTGCGGAAGATATTTTGAAACGATTGCAGAAAGTACAATCGAATATGCCTTGCAATGAACGCATCTACAACGAAACGCAATAAAGATTTCAGAATGGTTGGGAAGAAGCTACATGGTTTTGGAATGATTAGTCCTAGACGTGTCGACGGAAATGGCTTCGATAATGAAATTGCTTGAGAATTAAACTACGATTTTATAGTATTGCAACATCAAGTAACATAATTTATCCCTCAATTAATTCCAGAAGAAAGTCACGTTTTCCAACAAGTGTTATGCAAAATAGAATCCAATAGTAGTGCACTTTTTTTTCTCGACTCCACTGGAGGAACCGGAAAAACGTTTTTGCTAAACTTATTATTAATGACCATCAGAAGATAGTGATTGCTATGGCTTCTTCTGGTATAGCCGCGACTTTACTGACCAACGGTCGTACTGCACATTCCGTTTTAAAATTATCGTTTAATTTTGCATTTGAAAATTCATTCATCTAAAATTTCAGAAAAAATAGCTCTCAAGGCAGGATGCTTCCACAATGTAAGCTTTTAGTGTGGGATGAAAGTACGATGTCTCACAAGAAAGCTATAAAAGCCTTAAATCGGACTCTTCAGGATTTACGAGATAGTACAGATATTATAGGAGGCATGGTAGCTTTATTATATATTGGCTGATAAATTTTGAAAAACTCTCCCTGTAACCCAGAGGGGGTACACCGGCGGATGAAATCAGTCTCTATTAAGTCATCAAGCTTATGGGGAAAAGTTGAAAAGTTCAATCTGAATACGAATATGAGAGTGTATCTTCATAATGACGTAGATTCCGGACATTATGCAGCGACGAAATTGAAAATCGGTAATGGATGTTTGGACTCAAATGCTGGAGGTTATATTTTACTTTCAAAGAATTTTGTAATGTAGAAGAAAATGATGTAAATCTTAGTGCTCAAATTTACCCAGGCTTGCAACAAAATTTAAGTTGGGATCAGTGGTTACGCGCAAGATAAATATTGGCTCCTAACAATAACATTATCCATAAAATCACCCTTGAAAATTTAAACAACGTGCGGGGGAGGGGGGCAATGAAGAAATATTTGTGAATGAATTCAATCATGGATGAAGAACAAAACACTTCATATCCCACGGAGTTCTTAAATTCACTTGAACTTTCGGGGTTACCTTCACATAAAATTCAATTAAAACTAAATGCACCAGTTATACTTATGCAAAATCTCGAAGATCCTTGACTATGTAAAGGAACGAGGCTTTGGATCACAAAACTGATGAAGAATATACTTGGTGCCAATATTTTAATATATGTCATGAAAAGGGATAATGTTATCATACCTCGAATTCCAAGTATCCCCACTGACCTACCGTTTCAATTCCAACGAGTTTAATTTCCAGTTTTGCTGTTGCTATTAACAAAGCTAACATTTCAGGTAGCAGGGGTGTATTTGGAAGAACAATGTTTTACCCATGGTCAACTATATGTAGCCTGATCGGTGTGTCCAATGCCCAAATCTTCACATATTTGCAACTGACGGAAGAACGTAAAAAATGGCATGCAGTATCATCTTACACTCATGTCCATAAATTAAGGATAATGAAGTTCAGGCAAAGAAAGAGACAGAAGCAAAACAAATTTACTTATTTGTAAAGTCTATTTAATAAACAAAAGGTAAAGAGCAAAAAAGATGCTATACGTTTGACATAATTAATAAAAATTGCGATTTTTACTCCTAGGAGCAAATTTCAAAAAAGAACCTATTTACAAAAACAGTATAACAGGGTTAGTATGATGGTTAATTCGGAGTATGTCTCCCGGACGATGCAATACAGGCCTTACAACGCCTACGCATGCTGAGTATCAAATTATCAATCTGATCTTGGAGAATATTACACCACTCATCAAGCAATGCCCTCCGATGTTCCGGTAGACCGGTGGAAGGGGGTTGACGGGCTGCAATTCGTCGGCCAAGCATATCCCACACATGCTCTATTGGATTCAAGTCCGGTGAGTATGCTGGCCAATCCATACGGGTGATATCCTCCGATTAAATGCATTCGTCTATAATGTTTGCACGGTGAGGACGGGCGTTGTCATCCATAAACAGAAATTCAGCACCCCTGGCGCCCCGAAACAAACTTACATGTTGTTCCAGAATGACACTCCGATAGTTGCGGCCTGAAAGTACACTCTGAACATGCAGGTCAGTTCTGGAACCAAGAATAATTCCTCCCCAAACGAGCCATCCTGCACCACCGTAACGGTGTCGTTGAATGGTGTTCTCTTGGTGGTAACGGGTACCTGGCGCTCTCCATATGAAAGTCCGGCGAGAATCAGACTGCAAACTAAACCTGGACTCGTCGGAAAACATCACACAAGACCACTGTTCGGTGTCCACAATGCATGCTCTCTACTCCAGGTTAATCGCAGGCGACAGTAAGGGGAACACATCTGACACTCCTACGAGCATATAGACCAATGTGCCCTAAGCGTCTGTACACGGTCTGCCTTGAAACTGTCGTACCGGTAGCTGAAGAGAGCTGACGAGATAGGTCTGATGCTGTGCTCCGTCTGTTTCTTTTGGCAGTAACTGCCAAATACCTGTCCTCATTCGGCGTTGTAACTCGGGGGCGACCTGTGCTGTAACATCTACTCACATTACCATCATCTTGGAATTGTTGCCAAAGCCTGGAGATGACACTCTGGGCGATTCTAAGTTCCTCGGATACTTTGAGCTGGGTACGTCCACATCCAGTCATCCGATAATTCTACCACGTAAAAAATCGTCCAAATGCTTCCTTTGTGCCATAACTATACGGTTATTGCACTTAAAGGCTTTTAAAGCGCTTGTGAACAATTTTACTTCTTTGCCAAAATTCCTTATATACCCCTCTTTTATACTCTCGTCATTGTGACGTACTATCCGCGCCATCTGGTGGTTTCCTGTAATTTGCATATTCTTCTTCAAGATGTGTGTGATAATTTTACAGGTGAAATTTTTATTTTAGAGTTCAATTTCTGTGTGATTCTTAATTATCCTTAATTATGGACATGAGTGTAGTATAATATTCTGTTTTGAACTCTTTTAAAGAGGACTTATATATTAAACGTAGATACTTTCGATTTTTAAAAATATTAATAGTTTAAGTCATTGAATGTTTGTTGTTAATATAATAAATTATGTTTTCAGTTTTTTTAAACTAACCTCAATTTAAAATTTTAAACTTTTATTGGTTCCTGTCAAGCAATAAAAAAAATTGCCATATTATATTATTTACTTTCTAATGAGAATGATTACGAATTTGACAGTTATTTAAGGACATCAAAGCGAGCGGAGCCGCGGGTAAAAGCTAGTATCAATATAAATGTTAACTTTATTTTTTATTATGGCAGAATATATTTTGTTTGTTTGCTTTCAGAAAATTAATAATTTTTAAAATAATCTTTATTTTTTGACTTTTCAATATTTTCGTAGAGTTATCTTGCCCTACTAGGGGTCGCACCCCACAGTTTAAGAAATGCTGACTTATAGGGGTCCTGCACATCCATAGGAGCTCATGTTAAATTGTGTAAGTTTATGTACCCTTTTCTCAGAAACTTCTTACTTCTCATGGATGAAATGTTTACAGTAGGTTATGTATACTATCAACCAAACTTTAGCAAAAGATTTTGTCTTTTTGTCAAAATTTAAAGTAATTATGAATTTTCTTAAAAAAATGTCCAATTTTCTTCCTAAAAATATAGTTTTAAAAGGCTTTATCCAAAAAGGTTTGACAGATATATCTATTTCCCTCCATTAAAATATGTAAACATGTTAAAAGTATGCTCATTGAAAATTTGAGGATTATATGAAATTAGTTTTTGAGAAAAAGCTACATAAAGTGAAAACTATATTACATTTTGAGAAAACAGGCTTTAAAGTAAAAATTTGTAATTTATTGATCATTTACTTTTTTTTAGTACTTCCAGAAGCATATGAAGTATTTCCTTTACCCTCTGTGTGCATACAAAAACTCTTAACAATTTCTTTTTTTTTCTTTTCATTATTATTTTTTGCTTTTGTTGGGCTACACGAATCCTACGTGCATCTTATTTTTAGAAGCATGACACTCTGTTTATAACTTAGTTCAATATCATAATGTTTTAAGATCATTAATTTTTCTACATGATTCACATTGCACTGTGCAATAGCCATATTTATGCCTAATTTTACAGTTTTTAACTCCACAAATGTTGATCTTGAAATATACCATATGGTGTTATTAACTTATACCGTGTACTTATATACTTTGGGATAAACCCAATACACTGTAATTTTCCCTTTGAACATCATACGGATTCACACTCATCAGAAATTTATGCGAAGAGCAACACAGGAGCTCCTAGCAGAGCTCATTTAATGCGCGTCAAGAAGTAGCTTTATTATAAAAATTAAACAAAAATACTTTTAACTATCGTATTTCCTCATATCATACATCATTTTAAACAGAAATATTTAAATTTTTTAAAAATATAAAAAAATGAAAATCGATACTTTTTTTTAAATTCATGTGCCGGACTCCCTTATATCAAAATTTAATGTCGAAAATACATTTCAGAAATTATATCAACAATCTTACAAGAGATTAAAAGATGTATTAAAAAAACTCTTTTCTCCGCCAGTTTTTTTTAGAAAGAAAAAGCATTTCTTTTTCTTTCTAAAGTAAAAGAGTATTTATTAACGAAGAGGTTGCGGAAACAGTATCATTTCGCTATTACCATCAGCCGCAGAAAGTGCTGATGCGATTGCTTTTACCAGCATCTGATGGAAAAGCATGATAAATTGCGCCGTTTCCTTTTATTTTTCAGCGGATACCTCCAGGAATTTATCATTTCATTGGATTCTAAACTTTCTGCCAAATAGACAGAAGAAATACTTCGAATTTAATCTGCTGCACTTTTCTTTTGTTTGTCGAATTCTAGATGCCCTTAATCTGTCTTGTAACCTCAGGTATATATTGAAAATTATGCACCGAAACATTATTTTAAAAAAGCTTGAAAGTTTATTCGTTTTTTAAACTACAGATGTTTGTTAGCCTTATAAACGGTCAATTTGTATGCCTAAAATGTTCCAAAAAAGGCACATTTTTTGTTGCAAATTACTAAGCATAATACTTGACAAAAGGCGAAAATGGAAGAATTTTATTTTAATTTTCAATTTTAAAACTTTCACGCTATTTTTTATTTTATAGTTGTGGAACACAAAACCCTAAATGTTGCTTTTTATCAGTACACTCTGCATGTTATGAAGAATGTTTCATTTACCTTAAAAAAATTTCTTTCATACTTACAAAAAAATTTCATGTACTTACCTCTTTTTCAAACAATTGAGAACTTAAATTGTGTGTATATTACACCAAGCTTCAAATTGTATGTGCATACAATTTGAAGCTTGGTGTAATACTTAGTCTTACATTGGAATGGGGGCAGAGATAATATCGTCTCTTTTAGATTACCTTTCTAAAGTAAGAAATTCCCACATTGCTTTGCCAATGCATGTTCTTTATCGAGTCTTTTCAAGACTCTAAATTCCTACTTTCAATGAAAATGCCCTGCTTTCACCACAAAGAAAATCCCCGATGAGAGTATTTCAGTACCATGGACAAACTGCATCTCTTAAAAATACTAGCACCATTAATCTCCCTACAAGAATTAGGAATGTGTGCATATCAAAGATAGGAAGAGGGAAATATCAGTGCCCGTACAGCATACGGGCAAACCGGTCGTGGCTAGTTTTTGGTAGCCTGTACGGCGTATAGGCAATCCAGTTAAGGAGTTAAATATTGTTTACTTCTGAGATATTTTTTTCAATATCTTATAATCCAATAATTATGTTTTTAAGTACGTATTTTGACATTTTAATGAGAAAGTGTATAGATTTCAATCCTTATGTAAGTGAAAAATAAAGATGCAGGGTGAGTGAGTTTTTATTAACTTCGTACTATAGAGCAACACTATAGTGAATTATACATATATAAAAATAGTGTCTCATAAAACTCCTCAACCAGCTAATTTCAAAAAGTAACAGAAGCACGTTTAATACACCCTGTATCTTTTTTAAATGTCCATGCTATTCATAAGATTTTGTTAAAAAATATAACTTTTTATATATAGAGAGAGATAATATCCTTCTGAAGCAAAAGCATATTTTTGTAACCAAAAATATAACTTTGTATATATTATTGGTTACAAAATTATGAAAAAGGGGTATTTCATCATTATATCAAATACCAATATTTCATTGCACATTCAACGTTTTTAGTTTAAATTTCAAGACTTCCTTTTGTACGTTGTCAATATTTGAGAAGACGTCGCAAATTTTGATGGAGATTTCTGGATTTTATAAGCAGAGATTATCGAAAAAAAATTTAAAATTTTTTAGAATAACGTCTATATGAATAGATACTATTTTTACTAAAATGCTCAATAAGAATGTAAGCCACTAACTAAACATTTTATGAAAGTAACAATTAATCTCTCTTTTCATATGATACAGAGTGATAGCAAATCCTCTTTTTCCTATAATTTTTCAGATTGCTAGTGATTCCCTAAATGAGTAAGTCGTGGGATCTTCCCAGTGACGTGCACCCCGAAGGCCCCTCCCCATTGCTGGGGACACATAATTCTATGGGGCTCAAATCCTGATGTTATAGTTTTGCAATCCTTTGTAAGATGCGGCTGGAGTCCAAAACCAGACTTCGCAGGGGGAGGGGAGTCCTAATATTCTCTGTTAAACCACTGAGTCTTCCCCTAAAAGAGTACGTTCAAAGTTGCAAAACGTTTAATCACGTATCACTTCAGAAAATCAAAACTCTAAGAAATTTTTTGTCCTATGATTTTTCTTATACAGTGTAATTTGAATAATACTTTTTCTCTTACTTATGATTAGAACTAAGAAGTAATCACATTATTTTTAAAGAAAAATTTTTGCCCTTTAAAAGATCGTAAGAATTATACTTCACACCAACTTCATACATTTTTAAATGTCGATGGGCAGCTACTTTCACACCTATGATTTGTGCTACAAGCACGTCGGCTAGCACGACACCTGATTTCTGTATTTTCAAGTCGTAAATGCAAAGTTTCCTGAGCAACGAGAAGATTATACAGATGATGTACTGCAACGGGTACTGATGATGTACTGCGAGCCGCCTACTTATCATCTTGGGGAAAAATATTTCTTTTACATATTGTTCTATTGAAAACTTTTTCCCGAAGAAGACATGGTTTATGTAAATGAAGGATGATATTTAAGCATTAACTTTTAGGTATGAGGAGTTAGTGGTTAGGAGTTAGATGTTAGCTATTAGCGGAAAGTAGCTGTGAGCTAGTCGAGAGTTACTCGATGACTAATTGTTGAATAATTAAAGATTGTAAATTGGATGATTTAATCAAAAAGTTGGATTAGATTAATATTGACTATAAGTCGAATAGCTGAGAACGGAATTACGATTACTGAGAACGTATATTACCTAAACGTTCCAAGAGTAAGTGATTTAAACATAATTAACTATTAAATATCTCTTCTACTGTGTTTTTGCTTCTAGACTTAAGGTATTCGACTACTTGCGGCAGTTTTTTTTTTTGAAGAAAAAGGAAATATGGGGATTTTTTGTTGTTGGTTGTTTTTAGATTTCTTTAGTACATTTTAAGAAAAATATGCTAAAATTAAGATGATAAAGAGAAATTATTATTACTAAAAGGAGAAAAAATGGGTATACATTTACAAAAAAATAACATAAACGCTTCCATTTTGTACCAAAAGTTTATGAACACATTTTCAGTTTTTCAATTCTGATGTGTTGCTATGTTATTCATTTTTGAATGACTTTCGGGATAAGCGATATTTTAATTTTTACAAAAACTAGAGCACTTTAGCTTAGTTATTATATGAAATTGCTTAAAATAACAGTGATTATATTCACACAAGGGACTGTAAATTTTGTAATAAAACAGGGATTGATAAATCTGAGGGTTAAAATGTTTCTACTATTATACAGAACATACACAAAAAATTTCAGTTGATTACTTTCAAAACTTTTGAGCAATCACTGTCCCCGTTTGAGTATTTAAAAAAAAACACAGTTCGTGTAAAACGCGTTTTAATGTATGGCATCTTGCTTCAAGTAATGGCATCTGCTTTTACTAAAACACTTGTAGTTTTAGGTTTAGAGAACGGAAAATATAATAAACTTGGTATTTTTATAAAGCTAATAAAATGGTCTATAAAAAAACAATAAAAAAATTTGTCACTTCTTGGCAAAATTCACAGTTTTATGGTAGTCGGATACCTTAATAAAAAGTGCATTTCCTACCTTAGGTTGTAAGAATTAATTAACAGAATTATAAAATAGGTTTGTTCTCATGATGGCTGATCTTTATTCTAACACCGAAATACCGATGGACGTGAGAGGACGTCCATCACAGTATGATTGATTAAAGTTGGTGACCATGCGGTCAAATTTACAAAAAACATTAAGATGTTGCCACTCATGCTCTACTAAAGCACACGAGAAAAGAACAAGATACTTTTATACCCCCAGTCTGCAATGTCCCATTATGCCTTTATCTCTGTTTTCTGAAATTTCATTGAAAATAATATGTATAAATTCTGCATTTTTGAAAGCAATATTTTTTACATAATCTATAATTTATTTCGTAGATTTTAATATTCACAAATTTTTTTGATGAATATCAAGTAATGCGAAATAAAAAGAAATACAAAACATCAGATGTCCTACTTTCGAACAGTTTCGAATGAGAAATAGGATACATACTACCCACCAAAAAAATTGCGTTAAAAATCAAATTAATTTTGCGTTGTAAGCTGAACGAATTTCTTTCTTATAAATCCATCTCAATCCCAAAAATATTTTAATGTAACATTTCTGGGGAAAAAATGGCCCTGTAAGGGGTTAGAGAAAAATTAACTAAAATTCAGCCAATTGTTTAATTGAACCAATTCGAAACACACAGCCATTTAATATTTATATACTTCCTTGCATTAGAAGTAAGCGCATTAATCAATTAAATTACAAAATTAATTCAACAGTTTTGAATTATAAACTTAGTTAAACTGACCAATTAATTAAATTTAACAAACCAATAAGTAACAACATCACTTTCCTTATTATCCCTGAATGGAAAAGAGTCCTTTAAAGCTAGGTACTTAGTTGTAATTAACACGGTTACGATATGCATTACCGTTGACGATGTGTACAGGCCTCTTTTGAAACGGACTTTCACAAGCTGGATGTCATTTCCTTTTATTCTAGTGTCCATGGACCCTTCCTCTGGGATTAATCTCAGATCGCAGTCTTCGCCAGTAGCCAGCGGAATTGCTCTAGGGGGACTAAAACTCAATAAATTTATTCCCTGCTATTTAAATACCTTGGACACTAGAAGTTTCTCAAAATCAACAAAATAAGTAACGGTGAGATAAAAAATTAAAGCATGTGTTGCTTATAAACTCATTAAATGGCGTGACTAAGTATACAACGATTCCACAATTATTTAGAAATTGTGTTACAGTAAACTTTTTAAAATAACTTCAAGGATTAAACTTTGAACAATGCATGGAGTTAATGTTTTAGGAAAAATATGTGAAAAAATTAGGTTTCGTTATCGAAAAATCAATAGGAAACATCAGAATATTTTATTGAAATGACGTCTAGCACTTTTCTTAAAAGATGAACATCTTTTTTTGTCATTTAACTTTATAAAAGTTATTTTTTAAAATAATTTTTTAAGTTAAAATTATAATACAGTAGAACGTCGTTTATCCGAACCAATTGGGACTGGACACCGTTCGGATACGCGATTGTTCGGATAACCGAAAACCAAATGCGATCCATGCAGTATATGAAACCAGACACTATACGAATATTGAAAATCATCACATGCGGGAAACGTGCTTAAAGAAAAAGCAAAATAGCTGCAAAATGTCTCAATTTTACATTTATTGTGGAGAATAATCACTTAATTTTTGTTGTACCATTATACACCTTCGTCTTTTCGCTGCAAGGTCTCTTATTCTCTTGAGCAGCAGTAGTTGAGTAGGAGAGCACACTGATTGTTGTTCGTACCACTCCATAGCTGTCTCTAACGCAGAAAACGGTTTAAAATGATTTTTCGGCTATTTCTTATGTCAGAAATTGTTGACTTTCCAACATTGTAAAACTGTGCTAGAGATGCTCCACTTTCTCCCTTCGCGAGATGGTTCAATGTTTCAAATTTTGTCTCTGTGTTCAAGAGATTGGGCTTCCGTTTTGAATTTGAAGCCGTAATAGTTCACAACTCAACAAAAGAGCACGTATACACTCCCTTACTTAGAAACAAACTGACCTAATATTCCGCTCAGATGTTTACCAAATCACAACCGAAATTCCTTAAATATCCTTCACCTTGGGTTTTCCCATTACTTTTGGCCTCACGTAAAACAAATGTTGAGCATTGCAATGTTCGAAAACGTACCCAGACTTTGGTTCAGATATTTGACGCTTCGGGTAATAAACGTTCGAATTAACGACGTTCTACTATAACTTTTTAAACATTTAAATAATTTCTTCTACCCCGAATTAGAGTATTTCAATAATACAGTGCATTAGAAAGGTGTTATTACCAGATGTTGTTGTTATTGAACATCCTCGGAGATCAGTAGGGCTAGATGAGGGCCATGTCTTTATATATCATAAGGAAATCACAAACCAACAAATGATTGGCTGTAAGATCTTGTTTAAAGAGCCCCAGGCACTCTTGAATATGTTCAGAGAAATCAAGCCCAGTGGTACACTTGTTGTAGGCTACATAGCTCTCGGCACCGTATGTCAAAGATCTATGGTGAAACAGCGAGTAAGTGTGGTTTGACTCTAACCTGCTGCAATCAAATATCAGAGAACCACATGAACGATTGCTCTGATACCCCCATCCATATAGATAAATTTTTTTCTAAATAAAGGAGTTATTGTCATATTAACCCCTTAAATGCAAAGGAAAAGTTACGAAATTCACCCCTAGTGCCCCAATTTTTCCCACAGGTGCCCGTTATTATGCGGTTTTTTGGGTGAAAAGAAAAGGTGTGTTTTTTCACCTAAAAATTGCTTACTTTCACTTTGAAAAAGAAATAAAAGAAAATAATAAAATGAAAATAAAAAATTATTTTCTAGAGCTACAATATAATAAAAAAAAAATCATAACTAATTTCTTCTGTGATACACCCTGAAACATTGTTGACCACATAAACCAGTATCACATTCAGTGCATTCGTACGAAAAAATTAAAAAGCTACTATTACACACGGTAAGCGAAAATAACAGCAAATGAAGACTAGTAAAGAACACACTTAAAAAGGAACACGCTGAGTTATGAATTTTATCATCCCTTTCAAATTTCCTCCCCACCTCTTCTCCGAAATAAGTAAACTCCTTAGAAGACTGTCAATGTCATTTTATTGTATTATAAAGCCGTTGGACTAGTTTTAAATAAAGCAGCACAATACAAAAAGTCCTCCTTTGGAAGGGAGAGTATATGGAGAGCAGTAAGCCCACCAACTCAGCAGGACGTGTATACATGCCCACGGCACTTAGGGGGTTAACATTTATTCCAGATTTTCAGTTCAGACGCACCAACAGCCAAAATATCCACTCATTCATTAAAAAGTATTACTTATGAAAAGGAGCAGCATTTGTAAGACCAGTCTATTAGGCAAATTTTATACTTATCAAGATACCAAGAAACTATAACATCACAGATACTTTTTTTAACCTATGTTTATCTCCGACTTATCAAACATAAGTCAACGAGCAACTCAATCCACCGTAGAACGATCAAAAGAGTTATCAAAAGCTCAGTCAGCAGCATTCAAATAAATACAGTTTAAAACAGCAGGGTATATAATGAGGTGACCTCCAGTCAAAGGTACGTCTGGATCAAAACGTGGGCAATACTAAAAAGATTCAAAGCCCCCTTAGATCACTAAACTTGAAAGGTGGGAGCGTACGAACACGGGACATATTACGTAAACTGATTGATCAATCATGAAGTGTAAAAGGGCATAAAAACACCATGTGCCGTAGAAATTTAACAGTTAAAGCAGCGATACTCGATTAGTGGCCCAATGAGCCTTTTTAAGTGGCCCAGTCAAGGTCCATTATTCTGAGAAATTCATTTATTTACAAAAATTTGGTGTGCTTTGTTATCAATTTTGCGTTTTGCTGTCGATGTCGTATGGGTGCGAATTGTTATACTTTTTTCTTCTAATAGCAACCAATTTATGAGTGGAACTAATTTTTAACTATCTTTCATATCTTACAAGCGAAAAAGGTTCGAAGAAAATAGATTGATTCAAGACGATTGGAAAGTTGACTATTTGGTAGTGAAAAACAAGCATGGTTCAGTAAGTGTTTGATTTGTCACGAAAGTATTGTATTAAAAAATACCAATAAACAGGAATCATTCACAATGACACTTTCCCACGAAGATCTCTTTCAAGATTGGATAATAGGCTTTCTTGAATAATCTTTACAAGAGCAAAAAAGTCTTTTGTCAGTGGTAATGTCACAGCGGTAACAGAAATGTCCTATGAAATTTGCTATATTATTGGTAATCATATAAAAACCGTTTACTGATGCAGAAATTGTGAAAGAGTGATTCTGAAATGATTCCAATTTAGAACAATTTAGTGACAAAAATAAAAAATAATAGTTAAAAAAAGCAAAATAGGAGTTTTATTATTTTAATTAATTTTCACATTTTAAATTTTCTACCTTATCTTGATCTTCAAGCATTCCCCTCCCCCTTAACCCTTATGTTGTGGCCCGCGTAAAACAGCCTTCATATGTATGCGGCCCGCGTGAAATAGCTAACATATCTATGCAGCCCGGCAGAAAAAAAGGTTGAGTATCCCTGACTTAAAGGATTCGAGTACAGCAAGGAAAGCGTGAAAGTAAACGAGATTTTTACGACCTTTACTTCAGAGTCGTTTCTTTGAAAAATATCACAGACACAAAATTAAGGGACAATTAATTTCTCCCCCCCCCCCTCTGTTCCTCAGGCAATTCAGTAAGAAATACAATATTATCGTGATTTTTTTAAATTATGGAAATAAATCTTAAAATTTGTTTCCTTTTCGGAGCACAATTAATTTGGACATGGGTCACCTATGTAAAATAAATTATTGATTAATTACGACTAAAATGCAATCAAATTACTAATTTCCTCAAGCGAGTTTCAATGAGTAATACTTTTATCTTATCTTTTAAGCCTTAATTATTTCGAAGTAAAATTTTTCCAAAATACTTTTAAAGTCTTCCAAATACTCAACAGAATATACAATGACTGCAAATACAATTCAATGAAATCCTTCTAAAAGAAAATTTATATTTTTTTATATTTTAATGTTCAACGAGACTTTATTAATAAAAATAGTAGTTAAATATGCTACATGTATAAGTACATTACAAATCTATCCTAGTTCAGCAAAACTATTACCGATTACTACGCACATTCGAACAGTTCAAAACTCGAATTCAAAAGTTGCAATCGCCTAGATAATTATCATCTTCCTTTTATAGAAAGAGAACCTGAACCATTTCAGAAAATATCGAACATATATATATTCGAACCCTTTTTTCTATCTGGTAAAAAAGCCACAGACGCATCATTTAGCAGTAGAGCCGTTTCGCCTTTCACAGGCGTAAAAAGAGAAGGAAATTTCTATGTTGCTTCAAATACCAAACGATTTTCTGCCTTATGTTTTCCCGCGAGATTCCACAGTTGTATTCTTACGATAGTCGATAAATCTTCTGAATCACTCGGTGTTGAAGTCGAACCGAAATGGCCAAGTGGTTTTGTTCGGAAAATGCACAAAGAAACTGTGGGCTAAATTCGAACTCTACTTCTCCTTGTTTTTAGGAATTGTAAAATCATTTAGTAAGAATACTTTTGTGAACGAATCATTTGTAGTTTGATCAACAACTTTAAGGTTCAAAATGTTTACACTAAGACAAATATAACAATACTAGTTTTTACACTTTTTACAGCATTTGTCGTAAATAGTTTCGTTTCATTAGTGTGTCTCAGAAAATTTTAATAATTTATTTAAAATGTGAGGAAACTTAATTTAAAAAGAGATAATTATCATCTCTGAATTAATAATAAAAATATTTGTAAATATTTTTAAAAGATCATTGGAATTTCTTAAAGAAATGTGTACTAACGCTGCCCAAAACACTTAGTAATTACGGAGAAGATCATATAGAATTATATTCTTCGAAATATCAAGAGATAAATCTCTAGGGATTACAGGATGGTTCCAAATTCACGGTACAAACTTTAGGAGATTGTAACAATTAAATATTGCATGAGAATGTAGGGTGCAAGTGACACGGTGAGGTTCAAACAGGGGAAATAAAAGAAAAGATAAATGGAGTTATTGGTTGGTTGGTTGCGTTGTCGGTAGGGGGCAGTAGATGTCTAGCCACCATTTAACATGATGCATCTCAGTAGGTGAAAGCACTATTCGAAATTGTGCTGACATCTACGATGGGAGTTTACATATGACGGAAAAGCAAGCATGCATTACACGTACCGCCCTGCAAATGGTAGCGGCAGAGCTGCTCTGCGGATGTATTACTTCCAGTTTCCTGATCGACGAATGCAGAATCACAGAATTTTTTAGCGATTTCACGTACCTGAATGCCCTGTTTGGAGCGTGATGGACCAGTCCCTTGGCCACCCCGATCTCCCGAGCCTAGAATACTTTTTATAGGGATATCGGAATAATCTTGTTTATGCAACTCCCCTTGATTCATTGCTCGAATATCCGAAGCTGCTGCACGTGCTCGTGAAATACCTGGTATCATTAAACCTTTACGCCAATCACTCCACCGACGTTGTCAAGCATGTATCGCTACTGGTGGATGCAATTTTGAACCGTTATTGTAAACATTACACTTGTCAACGACGCTTTCAAAAAACATTTTGTCTTTCCAAATATAATAAAACTAAACACGAACAACTCAAAACTATTTACTACGAACAAATACATTTTGCATTGTGTAAAGTATTAAATGGTTTTGTTATACGAGTAATTCAGATTAAAGTAACATTAGTGTGACATCGTTGTTGCAGATTAGATGACAAATAACTTAGATTAGGATTGTAAGATGTTACTTCTAGCGGAATGCATGCTGAGTTGGAGTCATCTGCCAAACGGTTTCTAAGCGAGACTTTAATGTTATTCATCTCTGAAAAAAAATGACTCGCAGATGAAAATATAGTTAAAGTAGCATATATGAACCAGCTTCTTTAAACAATTAAATGTGTGTAGAATTGAATTCCATTTTTCCAAAATTTCGTTACTCGCATTTTTACTTATATTTGCTTGTTAATCTTTTTGTTTCAATCAATTCCAACTTTTTTCTTGTTTCAATAATTTTTTGAATCCATATTGAATTAGATTGGAAATTAATCAGTTGCATTTCAAATTCTTCAATTTCCAGCCAATTGAATTGGGACAAGTTCAGTTTACCAAATGAAGTCACATCAGGGTGCGTAATAAACTTGAGCTTTTCCGATAATTCTTTGAACTGAGAAAATCTCGCTAAAATTTCCTTGATTGACGAATCAATTACGGAAATATTTTGAACTAAAATGCAAACCGTTTTGTTCGGTGGTGTGCCGAAAATATTGTGCCGCGTGCCATCAATGGCACGACAGCTATTGGTCCGCCATCTTTGCCCTACACACTACGCCTCTACATGCTAGTTATATAATGATAAAGGTCATTATATATTCTAACCTCAGAATTATTTTTATTTAGGTTATTTTAAGTAGCTTATTAAAATCTTTTCTGATATTGAATAAAATTCCAATTTTGACAAAATAATTTTAAAAACTGAGTTTTAAAATAAATGTTCTTTTACGCGAATTTTTAAAACAGTAGCGTAACAAATATAAGTATTATATTCAAAAGGAAAATAAATGCAAAAACCATGTGTATAATTAGCTGTGAAGCCTCCCATCCAGTATAGTGGTCAGGGAAGCTGACTGCGGTGCCGTAGGGACTGGGTTCGAATCCCGGAGAAGGCATGGATGTTTGTGTTATAATCATTTCTTCTGTCTGTGTTGTACACCCCTGTGCTATACATTGCGTGGTGTCCGGGGTTTATAAATGTTAAAAAAATATTAGCTGTGAAACTATCTTTTGTTCATTTAATTTATAAAATGAATTCCGCTCAGTTTCAATTTGTCGTAAGTCATTAACCCATTCTAATAAAAATTCGATAATTTTTTTAAAAAATAAATATAATGCTTGTAATACTTATGTGAGTGTGGTAAAAAGTTATTTTGTGCATCTTAAAATAGTGTTTCTTATATTATTAATACCATTAGAATCAACTTTTTCCAAAAGTTAATGCAATAAATAAGTTAAAACTAAAATAAATCTGACACAATTAAAACCCTAGTTATATTTGTAACTGCAACAATTGTACTTAAAAAAAAAAGACATCGAATTTAATTAATACTGAAAATTAGCTTTGATTGCTTGCACAGTTTTAATTGCTCGGCTAAGCACTCTAAATTGAGTTTTTTATAGTTAATATTTAACTAATGCAGCATCAGTTTCATCTCTCTAACAGTAAAGTGTTACACTTTAAAAGTTCTTCAAAAAAATATCTTTTGATCATTTTGCCAAGAGTGTCTCTTTCAAAACGCAATGGTAATAAATACGCTTGAAAGCATTTATGTTTTTGATTACTGTACGGAAAGGGAAAAAACTATCTGAAAAAATTAAGATCAATATTGTTTTTTAATGAAGAATGTCATCGTTTTTAAAAGTGATAATGACATGGATAAGAATAATCAAGTATTAAATATACTGATTAAAAAAATTATATTAATATAATTACTTTCACCCCACGAATTAGAATTTTTCCGCCACGTTACAGGAATAAATCGTCTTTTATTTATGATCTTTATTTGAGAATTGTTTTGTTGAAATTTATTCTTATTTATAGTAATCGAGTTAGTCAGCTTAAGGGTTTTCTTTTTTGTTTTGTTTTTTTATAAATGAATGTCATAATTCATTTTCACACAAATGGAGCTCTTTAACAGAATGATAATTAAAAATTTAGTGATTCTACTAATAAGTAATTAAAGCATTCGATTTAGTGGTTGTTCACATTTTTCTTTTTTCGAATAATTTGTTCTATAAAATTAATTATATTCAGCTACATTTATGCCATTTTCATAAAAAAAATCCTAATTATGCATTTAATTAATTATTCAGTACAGTTCGATTAATTATTAATCGACAAAATATTAATATTTAATACATTTAATTTTTGTCATTGATTTGATTTTAAAGAAATTTTTTCTCCACTATATTGCTTATCTAATTGAATTAAAAACTAACAAGATATATTAGTTATAATGATATACGATTGAATTTATTCGTTGTGCTTTTAGAAAATTATTTATTATTAACAAAAATTAAGCTCAAGTAACAATATTGAAAATACTTTTTTTGGTGAAAAACCGTTTCCTTACTTTTGAAGTTTTAAAATGGCGTGTGTTTCTTTTAATTTCTAAAGAAATCTCTCTCTAAGTAAAATTTTAACATTTTGCAACAATTAGATAATTTATTGCATTTCTTCGAAGGTGATTCTTAGAGTTTTATTATAAATAATAGAAACATCGTTACTAATACATTAAATTTTTTTTCTTTTATTTTTTGTTTTAAAAAATGAATAGAGAGAGATTTTAATAAAATAGTTTTGAATAGAAATTTTTGAGAAAATTAGAAATTAATAAAATCTGACCGAGTATTCGATGGAAAGGATTTATAAATTTATTTATTTATTTATTTTTGCTCTTTCGTGATTTTTATTCTGTATCGAATTATTTGCAGTTTTACAAAATCATTCGACCAGAAATATTAAATATCTTGCAAAACTTCTTCTTTTAGAAATAATCCCCCCCCCCCCCAGTTATCATTCGTGAATGAGACATCTGTGTTGAGAGAAAAATATACTAGAGAAATAATGTGTATGTTACTTCATTTCATAAGCTGCAAAATTTTTTAATATTATAAAGTCTAATGTTACATTTTCTTAAATTTACTATTTTATTTGACACATTTTGATAAAAAAAAATTATCATGTGCTTAAAATAAAATACCTAAATTAGAAATTCTTAATATTTGTGTTGTGCAAGGCATAAAAAGAACTTCTGTAAGAAATTTAAAACTATGAATATATAGAATAATATAGCTTAAACTTAGTTTAAAAATATGTATGATGATTTTGTATGTATATTTATAATGATACGACTTTTCAAGTATACTTTGATCACACATTACTGTATATAATTGGTACATCATGATACGTATAATAATGCTTACAACTGACACTTCATGAAGAATTTATATCATGAATGGGCATAAATTCGATCGCGTTCGAAGGGTGGACCGCCTTTTAAGACCTAAGGTGCGCCGACTGAAAGGGAGAATAAACGTTGATGAGCAGAATTGGTTACTGAGACATCACCCGACACTCATACTTCTGCGGGATTGAAATTTCATGCTGATATCACATCTCGTGATGGCATGGGGCCCGGAAGTGAACGTTCTGTTCATACTTTGCTCACAGAAAAGAAATATATTATGATGAAATAATAAAACTGCACTCCGAACTTGAGAGACGTTTTCAAGAATTTGCTGGACTAGAACCAATTGTGACATTCACGTGTTATCCAAATGGCAAAATGTTTGACTAAATTGACTAAAATGTTTAGAAATTATACTGTTCAGACATTTACAGAAGGATTATCAAATACGATCTACGATAAACAACGATCTACGATACGAATCTACGATAAACAAAATAATATTTTTTTATAAGATATTTTTATCGGTTTCTGATTATTCTTCTTTTCTTTTTTTTATTATAAAAAACTCATAACAATGTGTAAAGTAAGATGCGTGTATTAAAAGATGACCAAGGTGAAAAAATGCATTTGAGAGAAAGGTGGGAGCAAATTCTGGATTTGAGTGTAACGATGACACTAGAAAAGAATTATAGGAACTATGTCGTTGTTGTTGTGGGTAATGTCACCTGATTCGCAGTGTCTGATCGAGTTCCGACAGTGGCATAACGTACACCCCGCGCATTTTGGAGGGGCTAGGGACTTTAAGGAACCCAAACCCTTATGTTATGATTTTGCAATACTTTGTAAGTCCGGCTTGCGTCCTCCAAACCTGACTTTGCAAGGAGGAAGGGGGGAGAAATAATCTCCGCTACGCCACTGAGGCCCACATATGGGAACTATTTCACACTAAACTCAACTGGACCTCAGAATTTCAACTGAAGTTGTAAAAAGGCCGTATTGAATCAAATATTATATCAGTGTCATTCTCTTTAGTTCCTAACTTTGACACCAATCACCACTGGGGTAGCTAGTTCCTTCGGGGTCCTTTTTTTAGATATGAAAAAGTGGGACTGTAGTTACAACTGTTGGGGCCCCTGTACCCTGGGGGCCCCGTATCATTGATACGGCAGTAGCCTATGCCTATCATTTACAATGTGTTGTGGCTGGAAACTCTTTCGGTTAGCCAGGACCTAGGACTTTTCACACAAGCAAAAGTATTTTTTAAAAATTGGATTTAAATGCTATTGAAAATTTTCCTTACTACAGCAAGTTTTGCTTTAATACGATTTGAGAATTGAGTAAATCACCGTTTCCCACTGAAATATTTAAAGAGTAAAATTTGAAATTAGAAAAATACTCATAAAATACGGTCTTGAAGTGCGTAAGATTTTTAATTGGAAATATTGTTATGAAAGTATAAGTTTTATAATATTTTCTTGCGGAATTTTGAGAATTAGAATTGGAAATCCATTTGGCTTTTAGATTTTTAGTATTAGAAGTGATGATGAAGAAAACAATATTTTAATATACATTAATATGCACAATACTGTTGATGAAAATTGCAGCAACAAAGATTATTTTTACTTATAACAAGTAATAAAAAAATTAAGTCAATTCCTACTTAGGTTAATAAAGGAAAATTTTATTTTAGTTACTTTTTTATCAAATATTTAATATTCCTATGTATGCACATATAACAGAAACATAATCATCATTAAAGTATCACATTGTCATCCAAAACAATCGTGTAAAAATTTCAGTTAAACTGAAAACTTTAATACGGGAGAAAAAAAATCTCTTGAAGCTTTGACCCAAGTCGCTAAAGAAGAAGCCTGAGTAAATGTATCTGTATTTTTTTTAAATAATTAATTTCAGTCAATTAATTTTAACTAACCATAATTAAATCATCGTATTGTTACCCAAAACAATCATGCATAGAAAATTTTAGCTCAAATGAGAGCTTAAAAATGCGAAAGAGAAAAAAACCTTTTAAAATTTTGACACAAATCGCCAAAAATGATGCCAACGTGGCTATATCTGTAATTCTTGGAATAATTAGTTTTAATCAATTAATTTTTATTAATTATAATTAAATTACCGTATTTTTATCCAAAATTATCTTGTACATAAAACTTTAGCTTAATGGAATGCTTTAAAATGTATTTTATTAACGATTTAAAATTTGAACAAGATAAAGGGAGATTGCAAACTAATAGCAGGAATTGAAAAATATGCAGTTATAGACTATACAAATAATAAATCATTATGAGTCTAATTATAAAAAATAATTACTTCCAAGTTTTTGGATTCTAACTTCTTTTCGCTACTGTTTTGTTTCGTATAAGAGCGATAACACAACAAGGCATTTTTGAGGAACATAACCACGCTATTACAAAGTTGTCTATAGTCTAACGTAAAAAAAATACATTACTTTTTAGAGAAGCCAAGTTAAGGATTACAACCTATACATTATAATGAGAATGGCTACAGACCACCCCTAATTCCGTTCTCCTTGGCATGTGGCAACCCAAGAAATCAGAACAATACATGTTCGGTATGTTCGGTACTCAGAAATTAAATACTCATTAGTTGACTTAATGAAAACGGTAATATTCTTTGAAAGAATCTTTCCATCGGAATGTGGCCGCAGAAACACTACATTCCAATGAAACCTTGTTGGATTTGTTTGAGCTGATTGAGTTTCTAAAAACAGCCATGAGCTGTCATCAGCTTAATTGAATGTTTAACGGCATGGTTGGCTGAAGGTATGTGCTGCCTAGGCAACTGTCCACCATGAAGAGAGTCAAACGAACAACTCAGTTCATTTTGATTTTGTTCTGCGCGTGATAATTGAGGAAGTATGTTCCTTAACAAGCGTGGAGAGAAATTAGGGCTAATTAATTGTTTTCGGAATCGGATTCATATAAACAGGGTGTCTTTCAAAGATGCAATATTTTTTTCCCTCTTGATTGAAATGGGATTGAACGTTTTAAATTATTTATTCGGTTCTTGTTGGGGTTTTGGAAGCGCAGTCGTTGGTAATCTGACAGATTGGAATTTGATTTTTAAAGTAAATAAGTCGTGTGTATTTCGTGGCGATTGAAAATGTCTGCGTTCTTTTTTCTCAAATATTTGGTACCTAAGAAGAATGCGATAATATGCTTTATGGGACAGCGATTAAAATTTAGAATATTGGTTAAACATCTTTTGTAATCAAAACACAGTGAAAATCGTTTGAAACAAAACTGAGGGGCCTGAAATATTTTTTCGTGTTAAAAGAATTTCGTGTTAAAGTGTATTGTGAAAAAAACCTATAGATCAACAAAATTTAGTTTATTAGAGTACGTTTTATTTACGAAGATATGCATATATGCATATATTTTAAAAAAATTAATGAAACGAAAACATTCAAAAGAACTCAAAGAAATTTAATGGAAAATTCTCGAATTTTTTTGAAAAACAAAACATTTATTGAGTTTTTGGAAAATAATATGATATTTTTCTTTGCGATGTCTTTTTTAGCATCAGATTGTCGACAAATTATTTGATGTCGTCAATTTTGTTATTCATTTCACCATTGGAATGTATGTCTAAGTAATTGCACATACTTTTCATAATGTTTCTCATTCGGATGACGTTGGAACAGAAGGCATTATTAATTTCATTTTCGTCGTCGGAATCTGCATCAATGATATTTTTTGAGCTTTGAACAAACTTCAAAATGTCTTTGTCTGTGAAAATTGGGGCTGTACACATATTATCATCACTTACTGTAACGGATTCTTCAGATGACACGGTAGGACAGTCCAATCGGGCTGGTGTTTTCCGTATTTTGTTCATTCTCAGAAGGGAAATCTTTTCGTAAAACATTTCGTTCGAAAAAGAAAAAATAATATATTTCGCTGTATTATTCTTAACCATATTTCGTAACTTCGGTAATTATAGAGGAATTTTTAAAAAAATACATTCAGATCCACGTTTGTCATGCCAAGGGCCGTAGATTAAATCGTTATTCTATACAGAAAATCACAGCGTTTGTCATATACGATAAATCAGAGTTCTTACTTTAAGATCAGTACAGGCTCAAATTCTTCTGGTGAGGAAGCTGAGCGTCAAAATTACCTGCGACGATTAGTATCCTCCTATATGACACCGCACTAAAGAGAGATACCAGCTCCTGGGGATGTACTAGGTCTGCAATGGTAAAAATACCAATCCACAGCCCAATGGATAAAAAAAAATTCAGTGATTGTTTATGTTAAATTCCGATTTATACCAATTTTTTTTAAGAAAAAGATTTCAGCTTCAAGTTTAGAAGAGTCAACAGAATCAATGTATTTTTTTTTCAAATGTGGCTGAGAATAGGTATTTTTACCATTTCTCTGGAAGCTTATATCACTCTTTAATGTGGCACCACATAAGTATATACCAATTGCCACGATGTAATTTTAAAGCTCAGTTTTCTCTCCAGAGAAAGGCATATGAGCTCTCTCTGACAATGCGGAATTGAACAAAGTAATTTTGCCAAGAGCACCTAGGTCAAACAAGCACTGGGGATATTTAATATGCAGCATCGTCATACAACATACCCTGTCGACTTTTTACATCATAAAAATTCACCGATTAAGGACGATGTCGAACCGGTAAACTTGGGCGTACAAAGCCAGCACCTTACCAACTATGCCACCTAGCCGGCTCCTGTGTCAATGCAATTTCAAGGATACCATAATAAAACTTTCTTTACAGTGACTAAGCATTACGATAAGACATATTAACCACACGTTTTTTTTTATTCTAATGATAATTGAATAAATGTGTGTGCTTTTCAAAATAGATATAATTTTTTTAAAATTAAATTCCTATTAGAAAAGAATTTTTATTCCATTTACGCAGTTTATTTTTAAAGAATCTACTATCCGCGTAAATGATAGAACTACTCTGTATTCTGCTTTTTGTGCTTTTAAAATACACCGAAGTACGTTTTATGCGAAAAACGATTAAGGTATCCGACTACTTAAATTGTGAGTTTTGCCAAAAATTGACATTTTTTTTATGATCTTATTTTATAGACTATTTTATTAACTTTATAAAAATACCAATTTATTATTTTTCGTTCACTAGAACAAAAACTACACGTGCTTTTGTAAAAGCAGATGCCACTACTTTAAGCAAGATATATACCATACTTTAAAATGCGTTTTATTCGAAAGGTGTTTTTTTTTTAAAAAATGCTCAAACGGGGAGCAATTGCTCAAACAGTTTTGAAAAAGATTAACTAAAATTTTTTGTGTATGTTCTGTGTAATAGTTGAAGTGTTTTAACCTACAGGTCTATCAACCACTGTTTTATGACAAAATTTACAGCCCCTTATGTGAATATAATCACTGTTTTTTTTAAGTAATTTTATATAATAACTAAGGTAAAGTGTTCTAGTTTTTGTAAAAATTAAAATATCTCTTATCCTGAAAGTCATTTCAAAAATGAATAGCAAATCCACAGACCAAGATTGAAAAATTGAAAATCTGTTCATAAACTTACTCTACAGAACGGGACCCGTTAATGAAATTTTTTGTAACTCTTTGCCAGTTTTTTCCCATTTTAGTAATAATAATTTCTTCTTAATTTTAGCATATTTTTCTTAAAATGTACTAAATAAATCTAAAAACCACAAAAAAATCGCCATATCACCATTTTTTAAAAAGAAAGTTGTCGCAAGTAGTCAGATATACTTTAAGAGGAAATATCGGTCAACACGAAATAATACAGCGGTCCATGACAAACTGCTATGCATTTTCATGCATTTTTTCGCTTAACACAACACAAATAGCACTTAACACGGAAAGATTTTCTTTCTGGGAATGATAAAAATACAGAAAATACCAGACATACAGACGATATATTAATGAAAGGTTTGTGAACGTTTTTCTATTATTGGACTATACTACTGTATCTTCCAAAGAATTCGTTGCAGTAGAGGATGATAATGTGTTAACAGGCTTAATTATGGCAGAAAAAACATTTTGGAGTGTGTGCAAAGCTTTAAAAATATCATAGATGCATATTCTCACGACAAAAATGAAATGAATAATGCAGTTCCTGATCCCACGTCATTCGAAATGAGGAACATCGTGAAAAGAATGCACAGTTACAACAGTGAATATAGATGCACATTCCAATAGTAAAATGAATAAGAAAGTGGATGACACGAACAATTTTTGCTAAATCTGGCAATGCAGAGAAAAATATCAGATTATTTTTTCCAAGCACTCAATATACATTTTTTTTTAAAATCTTGAAAATTACTATTATGTTTCATTAAAGTTCTTGTAAATGTTTTTATTTCGTTGATTTTTATTAAATACAGGTATATATACACATCTAAGTAGTTAGAATGTATTCAAATTAACTTAATTTTGTTGAATATATGTTTTTTTTGGTAATATACTTTGACCTTAACGCGAAAAAATATTTCAGTCCACTCAGTTTCGTGTTAAATGTTTTTCTCCGTATTTACAATTTCCTAGCAATAAAAGGAGGAGAAATAAAATTGAGAAAATAGGGGAAAATTTAAAGGAAAATAATTAAAACTAACTATTCAACAAACTAAATATATTTTCGATGTAAAAAATTTTTCAGATCGTATTCCTTTTAAATTTTTTTCATAATTTAGAGCTATTCTTGGAAATCTCTTGGAGTTATTTCTTTTACATGTAAATAACCAATTATGCTTGCATAAAAATCGATCTTTGGCTTTAAGAAAATGATGTTTTCCTTTTTACTCCATTTATCACATTTCTTAAGGAGGCTCAAATTAGTTTTCCTCACCAGACTTTAAAGAGAAACTTGCTGGAAAGAGAAAGAATTCCTCAGGAAAATCCTATTAGTTTCCAGAATGTTTTTCTTTTTTTCTAAGAAAAAACAGTTCCTGGATTTTTACTTTTATTATTTTGTCGTTTATATTATCCGTTGTACTTTAAAACGGGAATACCGTGCAAGAATAATTATTAGTTTTTGATAGTTATTTATTATTGAGCTCTGGAATAAATTCAAGAGTTAGTAGGTTTTTTAAGTACTACCTTTGTATTGTAATTTATTTGCTTTTAATATAATTGTCGATTTTAATTATTTTGAAATCTTTTATCCATAATATCGATTTTATGTTCTTACTATACAGTGTGATTGCAAATGCTGGACTCATAAAAAAATCGTATTATCGAATCTACTGTACATGCTACAAAAAGTGATATATGAACGTAAAGAGAAATATACTAAGATTTTTCTATTGCAAATTTTTGGTGTGTGATTTTCTTGTTACACGGCATACGTGCAATACGCAATCCAGTTCATGCCATACAATTTGTAGAATCACTCTATCAATGGTTTGTAATGCTGCACAAATGTTTGCTTGTCGTCCTCTGTTATTTGTTGTTTCTGTTATGGAACGTTTGGTTGTATAACGTTAAAGTATAAAAATTTGCTGCAAAGAATTTGAAGAACAACTTTTTATTCCATTAGGCTTAGCTGAGGTAACATCAAAACGTTGCAACTAGTCTGATGCCAAAATCCGGGTTGTTGCCAATCTGGTAAACTGAAGAAGGTTACAAAGAAATTGCTTCCAGATTTACAAGTATAAATATAAATATAAATATTGCAAGTATAAATATAAATATTAGCTTACATAAAATGCAAAATAAAGTAAATTACAAATACCTAAATATAAAATTATGAAATTCATCTTAAAAACTAATTATTTTTTCATATTATTATGTTCTATAAGTTTATTGCATTTCTGTTTGCTTATTCACTCACTTAGCTTGAGCGGCCATTAGGTGGCAATGAATTTGTGACGGATCTAAACGTGGTTCCACTAATTTCTTCTTATCCCTTTAAGGAAACTATTCAATTCAACCAACTTTCATCGAGTAAGCAAACGTGATTTATGTAAAGGAGTACATTATATAAATTCGGTTTTCACGAGTTGGCAGAGGGAAGCGAGTTATTGACACGCTGAAGTTGATACGTTGGATGTATGCTAATAGGAGTTATCATAAGTTTGAGAATTAGTTGTTAGTTAAAGATTGAAAAGCAGTGGAATTAGTTAAAGATTACAGAGCGTGTAGCCAACGTCATCTGATCAAGCCGCAGAGAGTGCCTGCAAGTTTCCAGTGTAGGATCCGATGCATTAAAGGTTCAGGTATTGTGCATTTGATTAAGTAGAAGCTAGTTATTCGTGTGCGACGTAGTTATAATTGAGCGCATTTAAGCTGTCTTAGATTCAGTTGAGGGTCTGTAGTAGTATTCCCGTGTTATAGAATCTCCCCTCCGCACTCTACTATAAAACATAAACTTTAATAAGAATTGTATTATGTCTGCTTGATAATTGTTAATAAGAATTAATAAATTAATTAGATTGAAAACACACACACATGTCTGTGGATTATTCTGTTTCTCCCTCACATCTAGCCGGGTTAACAGGTAGACTAGAGGGTTCGGATGTAAGAGGTAACTGAACGTTACCACAAACTGAATAATATTTGTCTCAACATGTCAATTGCAAATGATACGGCTTGAAATTTAATTTTTTTGGAAGACTTCCAATACTGTTTTCCGGGGCATTCCAAGTTTACAGGCGGCCACTCCGGTAGACTTCTGTGGACTTCAAACACAATTCTGTCTCACCCTTTCCACTGTTTCTTACGAGACGCTTCGCCGGCCACCACTCTTCGTTTTCAAAGCAACCCGTTTTCGTAAATTGATGACACCATCGCAGAACGCTCTTGTTGGTTGGTGGTTCTTTTCCGTAGTGATTTCTAAATGCACGTTGCACCTAAACAACGGGAAAACCCGTGCATACTCTAATACGCAAAAATTCTTCTGTGCCATTGGTGCCATGTTTGGATTTCGACCACAGCGATCTTGAATGTGTTGTTGATCACTCATGAAAAAAATACTTGGTATACTTCTTTTTACATTCTTGTATCACTTATTGTAATATACAGTGAAATACGTCTAACAAGAAAACGTCTTAGATGAAATATCGGGTATACAAAATAATACAATGCCCTACCAAACTACTATGTATTTTCATGCATTTTGTTATCTTAACACTAAACTAAAATTGCTTGAGGTATCCGAACACGTTCGGAGAACCTTTTAACAAAATAGCATACTAAAACATTATAAATGCTCTTTTAGGACTCAATACCAATAAATATTATTATATTTAACAATCAAAATTTAAAATAAATTACCTGAATTTTACAAAAATCGCAATTATAAGTGAAATTTTAGCAACATTTTTGAAAAACTTCAAAGCAGTTAGAGAAAAAAGTAATAAACATATATTAGTAAAAGTATTACTAAAACAAATTAGATGCATGTATCTAGAAAAGGTACTAAAATTTTAATTTTTTATTAAAATTTAAAAATTTTAGAGCTGATTGAGTAAACATTATATATAAGAAATGTTACATTTTTTATGAGATCATTATTTAAATACCATGCCATGACTCAAAAAGTATTCATACAATAAGAAATGTTTTAGTACATTCTCTAGAAAATGACATAAATATCAGGTTCAAATAGTTTTGTAGAAATACATTCGTAATATTTTGAGTTATCAGACTCGCCATGATAGATTTTGAGCAATTTAAATGCCCACTTCTGGTAGATCAAAAACCCACTTCCGGTTTTTCTAACTTTTATAAAATGATTGTAACTTGGTCTCTAGGTAGCGTAGAAACAAAACAAAGTATGTTTCGAAAAGTCAAAAGATAGGTCTGTTCAATAAAATAAAAAACAAAAATATCAGTCTTGACTGAATTTGGTCATTTTCAACGTGTTCGGATACCTTAACACGAAAATATTTCCCTTCTGGTAATAAACAAAACACGGGCCACTTAATGAAATGCTTGAGAAAGTTTCTGTATTATTGGACTGTCCTACTGCATCATCGGAAAAATTTATTACAGATGATGATGATGTGTGTAGAGCCACAATTATGGAAAAGACATTTTGCAAGTACTTCAAAGAAAAAAAGCTCAAAATATAGCATTATTATTATTGAGAACATTTATAACCCCGTGCACAAGTATCAAAAGGCTTACATAGAAGTAAGCGTCAAGCACACATCACAAAGGAAAGAGAGAGAGAGAGAGAGAAAAGGATTACTTCACAAACATCCATGCCTTCACCGGGATTCAAACCCAGGCCCTTCGGCACAGCAATCAGGGTCACTAACCACTGTACCGAATGGGCAGCAAACTATATCATTGATTCAGATTCAGACGTCGAAAAAGAATCGAATAATACATCTCTTTTTTTCACGTCATCTGAAATGAAGAGCATCATGAAAAATATGTGCAATTAGATACTCATTCCAACAGCGAAACGAATAACAAAAGAAGAGACATCGAACGATTTGTTGACAATTTGATGCTGATAAATACAATGCAAAGAAAAATATCGAATTATTTTCCAAAAACTGTATCTTAAAAATGTTTTGTTTTTCAAAAAACTTGAAAATTGTCTATTAAATTTCATTAAACTTTTGGAAATGTTTTTGTTTTATTGATTTTTATTAAATACATCTATCTATACGTATCTATGTAAATAAAATGTACTCTAATAAACTTAATTTTGTTAAATATATGTTTGTTTGTTTCTGCAATATCCTTTAACACGAAAAAATATTTCAGGTCATTCAGCTTTGTGTTAAGCATTTTTCACTGTATGCAGCAGTTTCGAAAGTATGATTTTTTTTTAAAAATCGGGTCCATCATTTGTACGAACCCTGTACAGAGTACAGGTTATGCAGTATTCTTTTTCAGTATTACAGTATACAAACAGTATTCTTTTTCAGACCGTGTCAAAAAGTTTTTAATCATTACGTTTTTTAACTACCCCAACTAGAGCAATTGATTTTTCAAAAGAGATTATTCCACACCAGTCTTAATTGCTTCCTCGGAGAGTTGTCTCTAATTCACCTCATAAACGCTTACATAATTTCAATTCCTACATCAATGTTTCTTTTTTTTCTCTCTCTCTGTGTATGTGTAAGTTTGTGAAAACACTAATTACTGATACAAGATTAGAATCAGATATTAACCTTCACATCATCCAGAAAAAGGTTCACAAACCGCCAGCCATTATAAACCAGATCTCTTCCCTACCTAATGATTGCACGAAATAAATGAAGCGCGGGAGCATAACAACAATAAAAATCCAGTTTTCCACGAACATTAAACTAAATAGAAGAGATGGCGAATGTGTAAGTATGGATATTTGATTTTATTTCACGAATGGCTTGCTTGGTAAAAGACAAATTAAAAAAATGCAAAAATACGCTAAGTTTTAGATTTGCTAAAAAAAGAAAGAGAGAGAGTGAGAGCAGGGGGGTTGAAAAGCAAATGGTCGTAAATTTCTCTTCTTCGTTTTCCCTACGGATTAACGCAGGAAACGAAGGGCTAATCTCTCTGGTCCAAAAGATGCTCGATGAGCCAAGACTTTGTCCGACCCTTTTTCTAAAAAGCCCCTGCTCCGCAGATAAGCCCCTTTCTATTCGAGATTTTTTTCTTCTCTCTTACATTTTTTTTAATATTTTCTCTCGTCGCCCCCTTTTCTCTTTAGCCAAAGAGAATCCATCGCTTCATTTTCTCTGATAACTTCTTACTCGTTAAAGGCAAACCTTTTCGTTCTCTGATGCAGCGTTCTATTATTACCTGGATGGGTTTTAATTTGCTAAAGTTTTTTTTTTTACTTTTATTAATAGATGGGGGTTGTTCTAGACGTTCGATGCTTGAGAATGGGTTTTTATCGTGTGCTCGAAGCCATGTTTTATTACTAAATGCAATCTCAATTGTTGAAACCTGTGTTTTCCTAACTAATTAAGTGTGTTAATAAATTAATTTGCTTAAAGATTTTTAATGTACCAGACGGATTGCCAAAGAAATGGGGTTTCTCATTCCCCTTTAATATAATTGATTATTTAAATGACAATGAATTCTTCTTGGATGTTTTAACTTTTGAATGTAAAAGTATCATTCGCAGTTGCAGAAACGTTTCGTGATCATGCTCACAATAACAAGATTAAAGTTTACACAGTATTACACAGTAAAGCAACCTTAAACATTTAATTTGTTAATTCCATTAACAATTAGCTTGAATGTTGATATATACTGTTGATTTTTCATCCAGCTTCGCAGGAGCAATTCCATCTGAATACTGTTATTGAAACATTATGAAAATAATATCTTTATTAATTTCATTCTATCAAATTAATATATAATTATAGTTCTGTGTGGACCGGTACTTACTTATTATACTATATATTAGTGATCTTCAGACTTTCTCGAATCATGGAACCCTTGAAGTTCTAAGGTTTTACTGATGAGACTCATAAAAAAGCCTCTTAGAAGAATATTTCTTAAAATAATATATAAAATGGATCAAAATATTATAAGTAAATACTACATTTTCTATTTGCAAATTTTTAGTGTACTATAAATACAGTTTAATCATTAATTCGTGCCACAGGTGTCATCTACCATTGCATTATATTAAATGACCAGGATATGCGTTTGCCTTTTTTTTATACAGCTATATATAGAATTCTAGTATGTAGAAGCTATCAGAGCAGTTCCATTTCATATTCTGCGTTAATTTGCTTATATATATTTTGGTTTTGTTGCCACATACGTTGAGAAATATTTTTTTATTTAGATACATTGTTAGGAATGGCATTAAAATATATATGGGGAAAACTTCTGTATATTCTGCAAATTTGCAGCATAAGACTTAGAAGTTGTTTCAGCTTAAATTTAGATTTTAAAGTAAAATGGTTGATCTGTCAAGAAAATGTACCTACTCCTTCATTGGCAAGCCTTCTGCTTGCTTGCAACATGTGACTTTAACGAAAAAATTTATTTTAAACTTTCTTGATTTAAAAAATACTTATTAATGTCCCGTTGATATACGAATAATGTATCGTATATTTCCGTGCATAAAAACCGAATAATTCCGGAAAAATTTTTAAAGTCAAAATAAGGGAAGTAGACTTACATACAGATCCGTTAATCTCGAAGAAAACATCGTTTAAAAGAAAAATAAAGCTTTAGGTTAGGTTAGCCATGAATAAGCAAATTTAATATTTCTTTTTCGGTATTTTAAATGGAACGTTTATTCAAAAAGGAAAAATAAATCTTTTAAATCCTTCAAAATTAGTGTCGAAAACCGAGTTTCCGAATAGTTCTTAAAATTTGCTTTCGCTCATTAGGATGTCTGAATGCGTTTCTCCATTATGCGGAAAGTCTTTCCTCCAGAACAAGAAACATAGGTCGCTGATCACTTGCCGTATACAAGTTTCTTCCTTCTTTCCTCAGTGGCTCAATAGCCCAGGGTTGGCCTGGCTTTCTCAAAAAGCCTTTTCCAGGCCGGCATTTTAAATGCTTCCTCAAAACTAGAAGATCTTTTTCTAGGCTATCAATCTATCTAAGATTTGGCCTGCCTTTTCTCCCTGTGCCAATTGGTTAGGCATCGAAGACTTTTTTAGTGGTGCGGTCGTCCATTCTGACAACGTGACCTGTTCAATTAATTCATTGTAATTTGATGAAGTTAACGATGTCAGATTCTTTATATGAGTGATAGAGATCGAAACTTGATCTTCTTCGCCACTTTCCAATTTTCTGAAATCCACCAAATATAAATCTTAAAATCTTCGTTTCGTAGAAACTTATCATGTTCTTTTCTCTCATCTGTTCAAGACATACAAGTTTCTTACCCCATTCATTTTCCAAGACAAAAAAAAACAATGGTGCAGAAAATAAAGTTTGCACAATGATAATAAATAATATAGAAATAAGTTAACAATAAGACAAATGAATAGAAAAAAATGTACCCAGTTCAGATAGAATTAACGGAAATAAAAGCTACCGTGGTTAGCATCTTACCCTACAACAAGTTGAATGGAAAATATTTTGCATATTTTACACGCTTGGCAACATTTTTACCCTCATGGTAACATATTTGAAAAAATGCTTCAAATTTTAATTAAATTTTTGAAAGAAAAAAAAACCCACACTAGCGGCTGGCATTGGTTTTAGATACAGAAATATACAGTAGTCAAACATGGGATTGTACAAATAAAGCCCATTTTATAACTAAACACATTAATTAAAAAAGACAAACAACTTCTTCCACCGACGCCATTTTAAGCAAGCCGCGTGAGAGGGCAATTAAATCATTCAATTATAGACACCAAAATACACAAAATTCGCAATTAACAGAAATTCTTACACCTTGAAATTCCACATTTGGTTCAATTCAATGGCAGCAGTCACATATCAACGTGATGCTTGAGATTTGGGGTCGGCTGTCAGTTCATTTTCAGCAAGAAGGGGAGAGTGGAGGGAAAATCAATCTAGTGAAATTCCGACTTCCTTTCAATAATTGTCCCTCCCAAGTCATTTGCGAGGATGACAGTGAAAGGGAAGGGGGTGAATTCCCATATTCCCTAATTTGGATGAATGACGTCATATAAGAGGAGGTAGATTACTGAATAGGATTGACTTGAATAAGTTGGGGGAGATCATGTTAAGATTAAAAGCGGGAATGCTAGTATGTATAAGATTGATTCTGTCTTGGGGGAGGGGGCAGATGAAGGCAAAAACGATACAAATCTTAAGATTGTCTTTGACTAACGTATTTAAGAATGATACTGACGAGGAATACATTGGTGGCGGAAAAATGATCTAATATTAATATGTTATATTTCTTATTCATAGAACAACTCCTTCTTTTCAGTTTTCTCAAATGTTTCCTATATTTCGTCTCTTAAGTTGTATTACTAAAGGAGTGGGTTGTAGAGATATTGGATACTTATTACACAAGTTCTTAAATTTAAAAAAGTTCGAGAACACAGATATGATCCCAAAGGGACATACAGAAAACCCTGTTTTTTTGCGGTAGCCAAGGACAGCATAAGAAAATCTCACAAAAGAAATATGCAAAAATTTCATAAATTCTTACATATATCAAAAAACTTTGTCAATATACTGCAGAAATTTTTTTATGCGACGGAGAAAAAAATCGCATATAAAAAACATATCAATTATTTACGAAATTTATGTGAGAAAGTCTTCCAAAGAAATTAAATAATTAAATTCCTCATGGAAACATTTTAAAAACTTTTAATTTCTTATTGTACACACGGAGAAATTTTCAGAATTCACTTACATAATTCACTGCTACTCATCGTAATCCAAAGCGCTCATCAGCCCGTGATGAATAAGTTTAAAATCACTTTCGTCACTTGAAGATACAATTTCAATTGATTTAATTTGGCACCATAAAGTAAGTGATAAGTTTTTGTGATGATGGTCAAGTGCTTGTGAACGTCACGGTAAATCGACATGCATGATTGAAGCTCTTTTTGGAATTTCACACTCATTTCGTATTTGGTATATATTTTAAGAACATTTTTTTCTGATTTGTTGGAAAGCTGGATCCTTGCATGTATTTGTAACAAACCTACTTCCCTTCTACCCTGTGACCCAGCTAAAGGTGTGGAAGGAAGTGAAGGATTATTCGACATGATAATTTCCAATTATTTTATTTATCAATTTAATCGACTCAAACACAAATCAATGCAACACTATTAATAGGATGATCTAGTCAGACAACAGGAGGGGACGAAAATCGCGTTTTGGAAGAATAATAGTTCCTTCTTAATATTACTGTACATGGTAGATATGAAACTAATGTCCGCTTAACCACTTTAATACTTTAGATATCAACATGATATGAAGGTGACAGTACCTGAACTTAGACAGTCTTCTAATCAATTCAATTTATTGTAACACTTCCAGACTATAATCTTTTACAAGGCCTTTCTAACCATTTATGGTAATCTTTACCTTATATCTTTCTTGTCACCTCTAGTTAACTAACCTTCTAACTTTCTGTTATCTATTCTCTTCACTTCAAACTCACTAACTTTCTTTAACTCGCAAACTAGAACTCTGTATAATAACTTAATAAACTTAATTTGCATATCACGTTTTCTACTTAGGAGAAGATTGGTGAATTTGGCTAGCCCCAAAGAATACCCAAGAGAATTATTAATAGGAGGTCATGAACAGATCCGTCACATATTTTATCCGCTCTCAAAGAATTCGGTCATTCTTGTCCGTCTTCATAGTCTATCAAATTATTGATAGATTATGAAGATTGATATCTCTTTGTTGAAAGTTTCGTCTTCAATCAAACGGCTATAGTTAACGCGTTGAGAGAAAGCAATTGAACGTGCATTGTCGAGAGACTGTTTATAAACAATGGAGAGAGCGTCTCGAAGAGAAAATATGTGCATTTATAGAAAACATTAAAACGGCGCCAAAACCATTGAAACGTATATACCGAATAAAAAGAGATCGCACAAAAAAAGTCGTACAAAACAAATTGCGCAAAAATAAAATCGCATGAAAAATGACCGCACAAAAACAAATTCTACCGTACAGCTTGCTTGTGTACACAGTAATACCTCCCCTTACGCTACCCCGACTTACGCGAATTCGAAGTTACGCGAATTTCAAATCTCGTCAATTATTATGTGTTGTGTTGTTGTTGTTTCAAATGCCCCCTGTCCGACGGTGTCAGATCGAGGCCCACGAAATTCATCGTGGCAAGGGGCTAGGAGTACGCCTGTCATTAGTTTTTAGCTTTGAGCACCGTGCAGGTGACAGTACGATTTAGCTCGGTTCATACACGATAGACGGCGACACCACCTATCTCCACCTCTACAATTTAGGCATAGAACTGGGGGGGGAGAAGTATTCTCCAGCTCCCTGCACACGTGGTATCTGATACCACCACCCACAAGACTTCCGGAACCCACTGATTTAACGAGCACGTACTCCGTGTGTACTCGGAAGGTATTTGGTGACATCAGGCATCGAGACATCCGGTCTGGCGTCCGATGCTCTAACCACTAGGCTACTTTTTTTTTTATCATCACTGAAACTCAGACGGAATTAGTGTCAAACCTTGATGAAATTGGTAATTTGATTGAAGAAATTGTCGATTTTGCCAGGAAAATAAATTTAGAAGTGGATAGTTATGTCGTTCTAGAACTGCTAGATTCCTACAATAAGAAGCTGACAAATCATGAGCGCACAGAAATGCATGAGCAGGAGCAAGGCATTGAGGAATCTGAGTCTTTAGACCCAGTTCAATCAGAAGATTGAATAACTGTTGGAAAGTGGACAGAAGCCGTCAGTTTAATTGAAAAAGGTTACAAATTTTAGGAAATGCATACTCCAACAAAGAGCCTATTTTTTCAACAAAAACAAGGAATAAAAAAGTTATTACCATGACACGAGAAAATTTTGGGAGAGGAAAAAAAAATCTTTGAGCCGGCAGACAACTTTGTTAGATTTTATGAAACCTTTTACATTCAAATAACTTTGGTTTGATATTTGTATTTGGGTTATCTTAAGATTTTATTGTACATTTCTTTTCTAAATTATTATTTTTTTCGTCTTTGGCTTCAACTAAAAAGAATTTATATGTATTTACATGAGAAATAATATCCAGGCTTAACACGAATTTGACTAAGCGGTTATCACTCACACACACAGTCCCACATATCACGTACACTGCTGGCCACCGTAAATGCAACACCAAAAAAGACAAGAGATAGCACAACAAAATTTATTTTGTAGATAACATGTTGACCAAGTATTAAATGATTAAATTTATAGACTTCTGTGAAGAGTGGTTCTTGCCAGAATCAGTAGCCAGAGTAGCCGCCATTCTTGGAGATCACCGCTGCCACACACCTCGGCATTGATTCAAAGAGACTTTGGATGTGTTCTTGGGGTACAGCAGACCAAGGAGCTTCCACACGTTTCCAAATTTGATCTGGTGTAGCAGCTGGAGGTGCAATCTGGATCAATCGTTGAGCAACCATGGACTACATGTTTTCTATTGGTGAAAGATCCGGAGAGCGAGCCAGCCAGGGAAGCAATTCAATCTGGTGATTGACGAAGAACCTTTGGACAATGCGTGCCACGTGTGGTCGCGCATTATCCTGTTGAAATACGGCTGTGGCCAAGCCCTGAAGGTAAGGAAGGACAACTGGCTCTAACATCTCGGAGATGTAGCGTTGTCTGTTTAAAGTACCGGAAATGCGTACTAGAGGTGCGAGAGTGATATCCAATACCGACCCATACCATAAAACCCGGTGCAGGACCAGTGTGGCGGTGCATAACGTCGCTGTTCAGCATCCTCTCTCCACGGTGTCTCCAGACTCGAATCCGATCATCGTGGTGTTGCAGACAAATGCGTGACTCGTCAGTAAAGACAACTTCATTCCATTCTGCCACCCACATTCTTCTTTCATCGTACCATTGTCAGCGGAGACGTCTGTGGTTCTGCGTCAAGGGTAGACCAAGCAATGGACGTCTTGCGGACAGACCACTCTGCTGTAAACGGCGTTTAATGGTACGCGCAGACACTGAATGATGTGTTACAGACTCAAAGTGCTGTGCTATGGTTCGTGATGTGACTGAGCGATCCGTCACTGCCATGTGCACAATTTGCCTGTCCTCACGAGAAGTGGTGCACTGAGGTGGATCGTACGTGGATCCACGTCGGTCCGTCGTACCCTCCTGCATCCAACGGTTACATATCCATATTACAGTTGTTTGGTTTCGTCCAACACGACTACCGATTTCCCTGTAAGATAATCCACAATCTCGGTAGGCCACTATCCTTCCTCTGTCGAACTCGGATACTTGATCAAAAGCTGATCGCTGTTTTCTACGAGACATAACTGATCGTTTTTTGAAAAAACCATAAGAAAAACACAATTGCCGAACTTGAAATCGTCGAAATCTCTAAGCCTTAAATAGCACTTTGAGGTGGCGCCACAGGCGTGCGTGATGTGTGTCTGCGCTGAAATTCTAATCATTTGCATATCTCATCTCCACTAATGCATGTTGTAAATTCCATGTTATTTGCGTGCTTCCTTCAGGGTGTTGCATTTACGGTGGCCAGCAGTGTATGTTCCAGGGATTACTGTAAAATTATCTAGCATATATTTATATACACATACGTTGGAGTTCTTTCACTATCCTATAATGAGTTACGAATGTTTATCACGTTTTTTTTTAAAAAATGACCTTAAGTTCCTTCTTATAATATGCGTAAAATTTATATAAGCTTTTAAATCCATAAAGGCAAAATAAGTTCTTATTATTATACCGTATTTATTCGAATATAAGCCGCCATCGATTCTAAGTTGCATCCCAAATTCCCACCAAGTTTTTGTGAAAAATGAAAAATAGTATAAACTGGTTTATCGATATCCAATTTTATGAAATTAAAATAAATTTAAAATGAGAACTAATAAGAAGTGAATAATTAGTTATTACTTCACCAGTATTATAAACTTTTAAATACATGCATGAATCTGTTACTGCTGTAATTGCACCATCCAATGAATTTCACTTCCTTCAGTTCTAATCTGCACTCGATTTTCAGTAACATTAACAGTGAGAAAAAGGTGCGGCTTAGATTCGAGAAAATACGGTATATATGAAATATATGGATACTCTTTCCGTTAATTCTAACAATGTCTCATGGAAATTCAAAAGTCTCTTTTTTTAAATTCAATCATCATTTAATTAGTGTTAGCATTGGGAGAGTTATTTTAAGCTCTAAAAAAAAAAAAATCTTTTTAACCAGAAATCACTAATAAATCTAACAAAATAATGTTTTAATCCTTTTGAAAAAGATAAAATGAGACGCGTTTCGAAATAGGTATTCAGATTTATGAATTAGATATACTGTACAAGATTTGAGTTTTGAGTAAATATTTAAGTTATTACATGCATAATTTAATATCTTGTTTTGAAATAAAACGAAAAATGACTCAAAATACTCAACATAGTTAGAAATTTGACTTAAGGCATAGGGTTGTACGTAAAAAAGAAAACATTTTCAAAAATTAAAGGTATGTTTTTAAATATCCACGGATAAAATGGAATGTAGTTTGCAAAATGACCTTAATGTCCTTTTTAAAGATACTTTATTTACAATACCCATACGAGTGTCCTATGCAAGAATCATACAGTAAGTTGGTTATTGATCATTGCAATAAAAAATTTGATTTGAAGAATTAATTTTGAAGTAGAACACAAACAATAAACTTTTGACGTCAGGCGTATTGATGTGTAGTGATATAATCTATATAAGCCAGTAACGACCTCCGCACCATGGTGATCATTTTGGTTTTAGTGGTTAAGTTACTCGGCTTCGGACCCAAAGGTCCCGGGTTCTGTCCTTAGGATAAAAACGCGCCACCTTATTTGGTGACCCTAGCTTAACTAAGAAAAGCAAAACCTCTACCGATCTGTCGTGGCGCCATCTACCTCGCAGGAAAAAAAAAAGAGAGAGTAACCAAGGAAAAAAAATCGTCAGATAAACATGACGCAAGAGAGCAACAAAATAAAATAAAATCGTCAGATAAACATGAAGCAAATCATCCAACACACAAGAAACTGACCGCTCCTATAAACAACTATTTATCGTTCGTTCGCCTAACCAACTCTCTGGTAGGGGAGTGTGTAGTGATATAATCTATATAATCCAGTAACGACCTCCGCACCATAGTGATCATTTTGGTGTAGTGGTTAAGTTACTCGGCTTCAGACCCAAAGATCCCGGGTTCTGTCCTTAGGATAAAAACGCGCCACCTCAGATGAATACCGGATTCAAGTGACGAGGTTGATGAATGAAATGGTGTCTCACTCAAATGTTTTACACAATTGCTACTTGAAAACTTTAAACATATAACTATTCAGAAAAGTGCAATACTCTCCAATATTCCATGTAATTTTTGGGTGGAATCAACCTATCGGTTTATATAATCACTGAAGTAGCACTTCAAAACAAGAATTATACGTACTTTACGAGTAATTTGAAATTTAAGATGAAAAACATTGAGAAAAGTATATTCTTACTCAGATTATTAATATGTTCATATTTTATTACATCACTTATGATTGTTCTATGGAATGAAAAGTAATGCTAATAAATGAAAACTAAAGTGAAATTAGAAATAAAATCCTTGAATTATTCATTATCCAATTAACAAATAAATAACCTTTAAAAAGCTATTATTTTTATGTCTGCATTGGTTATGATGTATCGTAAAGCATCACATATCCATGTCTATCCAAGGAAATCGAAAATCAGTTTATAACAGGGGTCGGAAACCTCTTAGCTGAGGCGTGCCAAGCCAATCTACCAATAGGATTCAACGTGCCACACAGTGGGAAATTTTTGAAATAATTCGTTTAAAGTAATATTGCATACTGTAGCAGTATCTACATAAGCCAGTAACAGCCTCTGGATAGGGGTGATCACTTTTGTCCTGGTCATATTACTCGGCTACGAACTCGAGCGTCGCGGGTTCTATTCTCCACACATTTTGATATCCGGCGTATAGCGTGCACACCTAAATTTCAATTTTTTTTTTGTGTGTTAAAAGTTGGCTTTATATGATGGGTTATAAATGTGTTTCTTTGATTATTTTTTTTTCAATGGGGCTGCGCATTGGTATTTGAAACCTTTGCAGAACTAGTACATTCCCTAGGAGCTGGTACCACTTTTTAGTGCTGCACCATGTAGGCGATACCAATTACAGCAAGCAATTTTGACGCCCAGTTTCATCCACAGAGGGAGGCACCTGAGCTCTTGACGATGCGAACTTTGTACTAGGATTTTAATTTTGCCGAGAGCATCCAAGCCAAACAGACACTCTAAGGATCTTTCACATGCCGTATAATCATACGACATGGCCACTGTCGATTTTCTGCATCACGGAAATCCACCGACTTGGGCCGGGGTCGAAACCGCAACCTTGGGTGTAGAGGGCCAGCGACAAACCAACCACGCCACCCAGCCGGCTCTTTAATTATTATATTATTTTATTGCATCACCTGTGGTTGTTTTATGGTGTGAAAATAATTTCAGTTATTGTAAAACTTGAATAAAGCAGAAATAAATTGTTTTAATTATTCATCATCAGTGTAACAAATATAACATGACAGCATATTAAAAGCTATCATTTATGCTTCAAAGCATCACATATTTGCTTCTAACAAAACAAATCGAAGATCCGTTTATAAAAATAATTCAAAAACTCAAACAAAGTGTTTTTTGAGTCATTATCAATGCAAAAGATGTCAGAAAATGTATGGAGGATTCGGTGAATTTATTTGAAATTTCAAAGCAAATACATACTTGTGCGAATATAAGATATATGGAGTAGTAAAATATTTTCTTTCACTGGAAAACAAGAAATGTAATATTTATCTCTGAAAAGAGCACAGTTCAATAAAATATTTATGCTCGCAATGTCTATGGCCCGTATGCTTAGAGAATGTAAAAGGTTTTTATAATAAACACACATTGGAAAATCAAATATTATCTCTAATCTATTTTCTCAGTTTCTTGCAAATGTTTATTAATTACAATATGATATATATCTTATATTTTAATGATAAGTGCATTAATAATAATAAAAATAAACATTTATAAGCAAATAATAATTTACATGATAGAAAACAAATAAAAAATTCATTTTAAAAAAAAAAGTTTTTTTTTTTGGCTTAGGTTTTTGAAATATATGCTTTCTTTAAATTATTCATTGAATTAATTGATTTAGATTAAATAAATTTGTGTTTCAAAAAATAAGGTAAAATCTTTTTTTTAAAAAAAATAAGTACGATACTGAATAGAAAATTTACATTTTTTAGGATATTAAATGAAAAAAAAATAACAATTTGTATTTAAATATAAATTTATTACGCAACTTGGATTTCATAATTAAGACTTTGAACTGTCAGCTTAGCTTAAAAGTATAAAAACACAAAAACGTACAAAAACTTTCGAACTGTTATTTAAAAAAAAAATTTAACTTAGGTAATTTATAGATCTGGATTCTTTCAAAACGGTATTGATGTGACAGATGAATTGGAAATAAATGAGAAAATTTTGAAAAACCATTCATTCTATTGTCAGTTACCATCAAAAAGGTAGTTGTATAAAATTCCTTTTACCATTTCTGAGAGAAAATTTTCATAAAATAAATTACTTTGGAAACTTATTTGATATCTGTTCGCGTACAGATAAAAAGTTTTTATGTTATCAAAAGTTACATGCAAATATGTTAATAATGCGTTAGTAAAATCAAATATATATTTATAGATATGGGATATATCTATATCCCATATCTATAAATGGGGGATATATCTATCTATATATATATATATATATATATATATATATATATATATATATATATATATATATATATATATATGCGAATATACGTAAAACTATGTATGTGAAACACTTTTTCACTACGGAAATATTTTGCTATATTACATTATTATTTAATGATAACTATTTCAATATTAACACATTGTTAAAGCTCCAGAAATAATGTCTTAGTTCATTACATAATTAATTTTTTAAAAGAACAATACATATTTTACAACACAATTCAAAATTAATCATTTTTAGGATAAGTTAGGAGTGTTTTATCGCATTTTTTATCCTATCCAATTTTTCCCCCCTTTTTTACTTGAAAGGCTTTAAGCTTTGTGCATTTGAATACATTAAACATATCATTAATGATTAAATTCAGTTGTCCAAACTCTATGCAGTACAATTTTAAAGAATACATAAAAGTATTATGAAAGTTAAAAATTTAATTAAATCCTAAAACATTTTAGGACGGAAAGTTGAAAGTTCCATCTTGATGCAATGTCTGCAACTACAATTCGAAATTACAGAGCTTTGAAATAAAAAATTTTATTGTTTTTATAAGAGAATCTTACGAAAAATTAAATTATTCGAAAAATAATGTACGTTAATTAAATTCAAAAGAAAATCTGCGTAAGATACACAAAAATTTTAAATAGTGCTTCCATTAATAACATATAAATAATTAACAATTTTATGACCATTTTAATTTATTAACCTCAATTTCATTTATAATAAAATTGAACAACAAAAACTTTCTCGAATTCCGCGAAAAGGATTTTTTATTAAACAAACCCATAAATATTTTCACATAGATAAATAATCCAATAAAAATAACCGAAACGCATTATAAGCTCTTCGAGACGTCCTCAAACAAGAATAAACTTTAAAATCCAAACTGATATAAGCCCATATCTTTCCACATACACAACAGAACATTCCAAATCTTCTTGTTTGTACCTTTGAAGTCACACTTACAGTATTTGATGGCCGGCCCCTTCCCAAAGACTTTATATCGCTTTTATATCGTTCTTTTTCACCCCACTATTCATTCGCATTGAAAAAAAATTTCTTTTGGTGTCTCATTTTTATAAACGTCAGACAAGGCTTAGCCACTATCCTGTGGACGTCAGGCATAGTTAAGGGCATTTTTCAAGAAATTTTGTATTGTTGGAAGGAAAATGAAAAACATAGCAAACGGTTTAAAGGGAGTAATCTTGAGTATATTTCGCGATCCGTTGCGAGAGAAAATACTTTACGTCAACTTCAATTTTGGGAGAGTTAAAAATTAGCTTAAATATATCATTTTGATGCATGTTTCTGTATAAATTAAATTATGAAGAATTTATGGGTGGTATGCATTTGACAATGTTTTTGCGAATGTAAAAAAGTAGCGTTTTAATTTTCGAAAATGATTCAAAATTTCATATGTATGTATATATTTATTTATATATATTCATATGCCACAGACATAAGATAGCTCCCCATGTTTCATAAGTTAATAATAGTTTATTACGTTTAAATATCATTGTGTAAATTTGGGAAGTCAACTTATTTTCTATAATTTTTACATCAATATTTTCGGTTTTTAAATGTATATATAGAATTAATATTATTTTATATGATTTACTAATTTTAATTTTATGCGGTACTACTTATATTCCTTTGTATTTGGCGGGAAATAGAACTTCTTGCTGTGCCGAAGTAAGTTTTATCATCTAGCTTTATTGCATCGATTTTAATTTTATACTAGTTAATACTCGTAAGCTATTAAATTTTATCGTTATATATCAATAGTATTTGTGTATTTTATTTGTACTATTTACATTTCTCTTAATATTCCTTCCTTTTCCTATGGCCTTGTGTGTATAGACAAATTACAGGTGAAAGTTGACTGGTCGCAAAACTTTGTTTAAACCTGTAATCTTGGTTCCTAAGGCCAAGAATTTGCTATTGTACTACTGTGACTAATATTTCTTACTATCTTGACTGCTATACTTAGGTTTATAACTATTTGTATACATTTATGGATTATATATATATATATATATATATAAGGATAATTAAATTAGATCTAAAATTAAATCGCTAGTCCACCTCTAACGTTTATCTTCCCGTTACATCTTCAAGTAATCAATTTATTACCCAGTTCGGGAATATAGAACACATTGCCTTAAAAGAAGTTTGCCGGCTCCGGCCATTAATTTTTATTACCTAGTATTTCAAATATACCTCTTCAATAAGGAATGTACTTGGAACAGACATATGGCTTCTAAAGAGGTCGTGGACTCTTGAGTTTTAACACGTGTCCGTCTCTCTCTCTTACAAACAGATTACAAAAAGATCTCATGGAATAAAGACGGTTAAAAAATAATGTCTTGAAATTCACTCAAAATCCACGACATATATGTATATATATATATATATATATATATATATATTACAGACAGAAATATTAATGCAATACTAAAAGTAAATGAAACGTAAGAAGCAGATACTGGATTTGAAAAAATAAGTATGTTGTAGAATAATAAACATAGTTACCTTTGGACAGTTCTTATATATAAAATAATTTACTTAAAGGGAGTTTAACACAAGTTTTGTGGCTACCCAACCTTATCCCTTTCTATTTATAATACTAAGCAAAATCCTATTGAAAATAATGGATAGAATTTCTAAATCTGTTTCTAGAAAAAGGTAACTTATCTACAATTACATTTAAAAATGCAGTCGCGCTGGATCTGTGTTCAATAAACAAGCTATTGCCAGATACTGGATCCAAATGCAAATTCGAAGAATAGTATTTTGGCTGAATTGTAGCATTTAGGAAAATGTATAAAATTATTACTACTAAAATAATTATATCATATGTGTATTAAGATAAATATAAGAGTTACTTGAGAAACTCTAGGAATATATTTGTATTTGTCTAATATCTATACATGTATATCTGCCTTGGAAAAATGAATATTCATGAGAAAACATCTAATAATTAACTATTGATCTTTAAATGAATTTAGTCCTTGCAATTTAGTATTTTTTTATATAAACAACTATTTATAAATTTAATTAGATATTTTTCAATTAAACAGTATTTAATAAGATTTTTACAATTTTTTTATTTTTTCTGAGTTTTTTTAAAGTAAGAAATTTGTACGTAATTAATAATAATATTTCTGAATATTGATACATGTCTACTTTCCGAATGAGGTACTTTTGTAATATTGAATTTAAATTCATCTTTTTGCCATAAATATAAGCAGTTATTATTTTATATTTTAATTGCATTTCTATATTTAGAAAATTTAATTTATAGTCGTTACTATTTGTCTGTATAAAATTCACGTATTCAGAATAAAAGTTATTGTTTGTTTTGAAATTTTCTTGTTTATCAAGTATGATAATAACGAAAAATTTAATATCCTGATTTATCTCTGTAGCTATTTAAATACATACATTTTACTTTGATTTTTTTTAAGAAAAAAAAATGATTTTTTTCTCTGCTATGAATAATTTTGTCATTGTAAATATATTAGAATACTTGTCATTTTTGCACTTTCTGTAGTGATATTTTCTTAAAATTAAGTTAGAGCACAAATATATAAATACATATTTGTGTGTGTGTTTACGAATGAAATTTGCTGCAATTCTTTTTACAAGAATACAATTCTCTTTATATATAGATTTCAGAAGATATTGCGAAATTTAAATATGTTTTTTTCAGAACCAGAAGTTGTTCAAAAATATTTTCTGAGTAAACACGAGTAGTCTGTATGTGAAGGAAAAATTAGCAACCAATCAAATATTAGCTTTCATTGTCCAAAAAGGTATAAATGGGAATATTTTTGACAAGGATTTTATGCAGTATGTTGTATAAAAGACAAAGCGTTTGGTATAAAATGGTCGTAAGCGTTAAGTAACTTAGATTCGATTTGATTGAAATGAAACATAAATTTCTATCAAATGAGCAACGGTGCTGGTTTGTAATTCCCTATATAGAAGGATTTTCGTCTCGACAGATATCAAACGAAGTGTTATGTAATCAATCTTCGATTATTATAATTCTTTAAAAGATTTAAAACTGCGGTAGCATCGCTCTAAGCCCGTTCTAGCTACAAAAAGTGTTAATCGGTAATATATGACAAGGTTTAAAAGATAATTTATAATCAAAGTTGGAAATTGAACTCAATCGAGCTGTTCCATGAATGGAACGAATCTTGTGGATTGAAAAGATCATCAATTACAGTATGGCTAAGACTACTCGAACTCGGAATGCAAGGGTAAAAAACCAAAATGGAATTCTTGCTATTAGAAATGCAAAGTAAACGAGGTTAGGTGTGGGCAAAAATTATTGTGCCAATGGATTTCCCAACAATGGAAATATGTACTATTGAATGACGAGACAACTTTCACAAATGAACCATATTCCGAATGAACGTACATTAAGAATCATTGAGCTTGTCCGGAATATATAGTGCGTATAATTAAGAATCTTCACTCCACCGAAGTGGTCATGATCTGGTCACTAAAGGCTGCAAACGGCTTCATATTATTATACTGTATTTTGGGGATCAGTTTGGTGAAAAATATTATAAGGTACTAAGAAAACGAAAAGTCACTAAATGCGCAAGCACAAGCTTTGCTGTGTAATTAAGATTTCATCTTTCAAGGTAATAATGCTTCCTGCTGTGTATCGAATCTCATGAAGAAGCGTCTAAAGACTAATGGATGGATAATTTTTCAACCTACTGGCTAAATTTAAATCTGGTTAAAAACTTGTTAACAGATTTTCCACAAAAAAATTTTTTTTAAACCCTGTTAACTGGGAGCAAAATGAAAACTTCGTCAACACCTGCCATAACAAATTTTGCTGAATTGCTGGAAAAACAGATGTGTGACACTGGTGATTAAGAATAAAGGATAATCAATTAAGCATTAATAATCTTGTCTTAATGTTTTTATTTCAGATTTTATGTTTTTAATCTTTATATTTCATATTTTATAAGCTTTGTTTTTTCCCTGCCTGAGTGTTTTGCAGCTTTCTTTGAAATTTTTTTAGTAATATAATTACTTACTTGTAGTATGTTATCTGATATGATGCTCTTTAAAATATTGAGCCATATTTTGATAATCCGTACTTAAATGTTGCTTAAACGTTATAAATCGCTTAAAATTTATAAGAATATTGGCTTCTTGGACATTATTGCATGCAAAAAGGAGTTAAATAAATGCTTATACTCAAACGCAAAGTGAGATAAAAACAATCTTGTATTGATGAAGATCGATCTAAACTTTATCTTAACACTACTACAGAGAAGAAAATAAAAGAATCGTAAACTTTTTGTTTTGCTCAAAAGATCTCTAATCTCTTGAACTTTCAGTGACCTTTTTAAAAATAAAAGCATTAGAGATTTTTTTTATATCTTTTGTTTAAAAGTTTTATCAATCGTTTGAAGAAAAAAATATAATTGTCACAAAAAATGAATAAAATTTTTTGTTGCTAAATCAAAAAGCTCTATAAATTCTTACACTAGGCTAGAAAAAAATGTCACTTATCTTTTTTTTTATTTCCTCATTTATCGAACGTTTTCGAGATCCGGGAAAACAAGCTGTTTAGTAAATTTCGTCGTTCTGTAAATATTTCTCATAATAAGTTGAGAAACTTTTATTTATTTCCATTTTATATTTTAATTACAATTTTACAAACACGCAGAACATAGAATTAATAGAAATCTTAATACATTTAACTAAGCCTAAATTAATACAGTGCGAGTTCCCCCCACAAAAGAATTTTTCCTTCTACTACATAATTATAGCATGTAAATCATAAGAAGAACGATTCCACGAGCATGCGTAAATGGTGACGTCACTAAGATAGTGTTGCTAGACCTAACAATATTTCATGTAAAATATTTCATGACTTCAATTTATTCGATTGTTATGATTTCGTAAAATTTCATCTTACGATCTGAAAATTAATTTTTTTATGTGTTTATCAATTATTTATTATTCGTCATATATTTTATTATATCGTCGATAAAAATAAAATCTCAACAACCACTGAAAAATTAAAGAAACGCACGAAATTAAGGATAATTTTAAAACTTCTCAAACATACATGTTACATACTAAAAGAAATGAAATTGCTTAAGATTTTAAAAAATCTCAAAAGGGGAGGATATTAATAGATATATAATTATATATTTAAAATTCGTTATATATAATTTAGTTCTGAATAAATATAAGAATTTCATGGATAGCTCTTTTTTTTAAGAAGTAACATTTTATTCTCACAAATATTTTTATTATTTATAAATAGCAAGTAAAGGTTCATATTTTTTAAAAATAATTCCAAATATTTCTATGAATTTCATTTTCTGAACAGCTGTTTCATTCATTTACAAAAATATGAATAATTCATACCATCTTTTTATTTTAAGAAATGTAATTATTATTATTTATGAGTTTTAAAACATATTCATTAATTCTTTTTTTCCCCAGTATCTGATGTATTATAGTGATGTGTTTCTAGTATCTAGTATATCTCCTCCAAAACATTATTATTAATAATTCATTAATGAAACTATATTTCCTACGTTAAAGGACTTTAATTAGTTAAATAATTAATTATTTGGACATGCAAATCTTTTTCCCAAATAAACTTTTTTGAAAGAAATTATTTCATTTTAAAGAAAACCATCAATATATAATAAATAAATAATTGCAGATGAAACGGGAAATTAATGAATATATTTTTAATTATTTTTCCAAATTCTAATTATTTGAAATCTTGAAATACTTTTTAAAAATGTTCTGAAATAGAAAATAATTAATTATATTTACTCTATTCTAAATCAAGATAAATGTGATGAAGCTCAATTTTTTTTTGTTCTTTCTACTATTTGATTGAGTAAATTGAAAGCAATTAACGAAATGATATTTTTTAAATAATATAACACTAATATTCTTATGTATAAAATATTTCATTCGCATTAAAACGCGTGATTTTCTTTTAGACTTTCGAAGGAATTTACTAAGCAATCTCTTTTTGTTAGTTTCTGAAAACTATTTTATGTGGATTTACGTGTTAATTCCAATCCTTTGTTTTACTTTTATGTGAGAAATCTAAGAAAATTATGCTTTGTATCCTTAATTTTTCAAATTAAGTAAAATCTTTTAAATGCAATTTTTTACACTTGCTTTTCTGTCGAACATATTGAACGAATTAAATGAAAATACAATAGTTTCCCTTGTCGACAGTGGTCAGAGTTGTGTGTGAAAGTCTAAACGTAGAATGAGACATTAAAATAAGGTATAAGTTTATTTTCCTACATGAGTACTAAGTACATTGAGATATTTGTCATACCGCTTGATAAGCTTCAAAAAGTTCTCCAGGGAAATCTCAGGGCTTTGCTTACGGTGGAAGAGTTTAACGGCTTGTTTGACTTCAGCATTGCTTCCAAAGAGCCTTCCAGAGAGATTCTTCTTCAAAGCCGAAAACAAATGAAAATCACTTAATGCGAAATCAGGACTATATGGCAGATGGTGTAGGCGCTCCCAACCATGAGTTGCAATATGGTTTTGCGTTGCCATCGCCGAGTCGCATCCTACAACAGAACGCTAGATCTGAGAAGCTCGGGCCACTTTTTCCGAATCTTCCCTTTCAATTTTGACAGGGTGTCACAGTATCGTGTACCATGTACTCAATGTACTAACGAATAATCGGTGTTTTACATGTTCACCTGCTGTGTCGTCTTTCGCCCATAGCTGTCAAACGCTTCTTTGGTACGCAAAGCCCAGAGTTTTCCTGGAGGCCTTTTTGAAGCTTATCAAGCGGTATGACAAATGTCTCAATGGACTTGGAACTTGAGACAAATAAAGTTATGTCTTATCTTTAATGTCTCATTCTATGTTTTGACTTTCATACACAAATCTCACCACAATCGACAGAGGAAACATATTTTCCGACTCACCCTCGTATTAAAATGGTAATAGAGAAAATATAAGTATAAATAATATAAACTAGATGTAAAACAGGTTTTTTTTTATTTACCATTTAATTCGCTTGGATCCTATAAATATATCTTAACAAAATTTCAAATACTAAAATTTGTAATTCATTTTTTTTTTTAAATTTAGGATAAAATTATCGATGAATACTTCTCTCACAACTGTTTAAATAATTAATGAACAGTTTTAACAGTTTTAAATTGGAGCGTGATTTTAATATTTATCATTAATAATCGATAAATGAAAATCCCTTGATACGAGCTTGTAGAAATACTTACAAATTACAAAGAATGATATCAATTACAAAGAGTTGCATTACATTAATCCTAGGTTAGCTAACAGAAAGTTTTTAAAAACATTTAATAATTTATTTTAAACAACTTATTAAATTTAATTATAATTAATACAAACAAGATGATTATTTATTAAAATAAATACCATCTTCACTTAAACATAGATAAAAAAATTCGTGTTTGTAAGGTTTGGACAGAAAAAAACGTATTTAACAAGTGGCGTAAAAGAGAATATTACAGCCCTTGCAAAATCAGATTTTGCCTTTAATATTTTATAAATTGTTTAAATACGCATCAGTCAGCTTTTGTGCCCCTCACAATGCGGGGGTGTACGTTACGCCACTGTATTTAACACATATTAACTTGTATTACTGCATATTTCTGGGTACTAGCCAATAAATTTGAATCATTCTTTTAGTTAAAAGGGTCAGCTTCATACAAATCCGCTAATATTGAAAGAAAACATTAAAAAATCGAGATATTTGAATTGACAATTTTATTGGGAAAATATCCCACTTTATAACATTCTTAAAAATTGTAGGATTTTTTAAAGGTTGTTTTATATACGGGTTTTTTAAATTTTGGGTAAATTTTGGAAGAAACAAGTAATATAAATATATAAAAAAAATTTTAATCGATTCCTTCTATGAATGGATGAATAGAAAGCACTTTATTAACGATTTAAAATTTGAACAAGATATATAAATATATATATAGGAAGAGAGTGAACTAACTAATAGTAGGAACTGAAAAAAGAGCATGGTTTTCTGCATTGTTGTAACAATGCACACCCGGTTTGGCTGAAAAATCGGTTTTCGACGACAACTTTTGTCATTGTTTTAACAGTTACATTGTTACAACAATGGAAATGAATCTAAGTTGGCGTCGAAAACCGGTAATTAATTTAATAAATTAACCGGTAATTTAAAGAAACTGTTTTAACATCAAGTTTCATCCACTACAAGTTTTAAAAAAAATATTTGAACTTGATTGGATGAATTGAAAGTATTTTATTTACGATTGAAAACTTGAATAAGATATATAAATAAATATATATATATAGAAGGAGAGAAAGTGAGCTAATAGAAGGAATTGAAAAACGCACTCATGACTTATGCATGGATTGGCTTATATTCAGAAACGTATGGTATATGTTTATTAAATATTGTCAATAAAATTTAAAAACATTTAATAAGTATAATTTTTTCACGAAAATAGCTTTAAAGTAAGAAATTCTTGGTAAAAACAGTTGGCTAGCAAATTATATGATTCGAAACATTAAAAGCATAATGTGTGAAATTCAAACAAAAAATGAATTCAGAAAATATATTTCGATGCTTTCTTATATATACCAGGGCATGTGTAGGTGTATAAACATTATTTTTGTCTCTAAAATGGTATGAATTTGAAATCAGTTTAATTGTGAAATATTTTCAATAACTAGATAGAAACAATTTATTTTTCTTCTCCTGACAATTGGTTAAAAGTATTTAATGTCAAATATGTTGAAATATCTAAGAAAATAAAATTACGTTTATATATATAAAAGCAGAAGAACTGAAGCATTGAAATTCGAAATGCCCTTGTTAAAACTTTAATCTGTAAATATATAGATATAATTTCAATTTATAATATTCATCAAAAGCGATATCTTTAAGAATAGATACTTTTTGTTTAATAATGAATAATAACAAATAGGGTCTTTTATCTCTCAATGCTGTTTTTGGTGTCAGACTCAATAATTTAAAAAAAGTCAATACCTATAATCAAAAATCAATAAAATAATACATTAGAATTACAATACATATATCTAGCATATCGTGTATATATATAATAACAATTAAACTATTCCAGAAGCCGGTTTACCGAGTTATCTCTTCCAAAGCTTCTGTCGTAATTGTAGTACAGTCCCCGGAATCGACAAGTGGATTTGGAGAATAATAACACAAAAAATAATAAAGAAACTTCTTTTCCATGTAGGCTAGGGGGTGTACCTAGGAACGAGGGGTGGAAAATAGAAAAAATAAAACGACAAGAAAAACATGCACGATAAACATTTAAAAGAAGTTGTTGCTGGGGCTAGGACCGGAGGCATTCTTAACACGTTTAAGAAAATAAAACAGCGCGCTTCTCAATTGAATTTCCCGTCGCTTTGTTTGGATTAGAACCGGTGCGCCCCAGGATAACCCAATAAGGAAACTAGCGCCCTCTCTGCAATAGGGATAATGCTTAGGGCGGCCGTGCCGATTGTCCTTTTCTCTCCATTCTACAGCTGGAGGTTGCCCCTACTGGCCCCAAGCTTTGTCACATCGCCACTCAGTGCCGGGGCCGTTTAATGGGGCGCACCCCGCTCATCGAATTAGAAACTCAGACCCCATTGCCCAATTAACTGAATTCCGGAGCTGCAAACCAAATTTTAGGGCCAATTAAGAAGAGGGCTATCTTTTGGATAGGAACTCGCGACGTTCTCTGAGAAGGGTGGTGATCGTATATTGAGAGGGTACATCGGCTAAGGGTGTATGCAAAAGGGCAATTTTTTAAATGTAATTGAGAGTTGTTTTACGAGCTACCAACAAATGAAGTCTTTGTGAAACTGTTTCAGAAAGATACATTTTTTACGAGATTTTATTTTACAATGGAAGCAATTGAATAGGGACCGAATTGTTAATTTTATTAATATTTCACTTACTGCTGCCGAGTCAAAATATATTTTCTTGTTATAAAAAATTATGTAATATCGTTTGATTTTATATTCCTGAGATAAATCCCTTATCGCACCAAATAGCTTGCCCTTTTAATTGATTCTTGTTTAAGTATTGATTTTTTTGTCCTTACTTCGAAATATTTAAAGGTTCAATTAATCAGATGTTAACGAACAAATTAAAGATATAAAAGCTGATTGTTTAAGCTCTTAAATGCAAATGTGAATGGAATGGAAATGCAAAAAGAATTTGAGAAACACATGTTTTTTTTTACTTCAGAATGCATTAAATGCACTTTAAATTTAATTTAAATTTATACCTTTAAAAAAGCAATAAAAAGAGTAGAATATAAAAAAACTGGCTTAATTCTAGGTCTGGAAAAGATTCAGAGTGCCAGAATTGAAAAAGAAAAAAAAAAGATATTTTATGTATTTATTTATTTATTTGTTAAAGGATACTTATTGGTTTAATACTAGAGGAGATCTAGAAAACTGTATTTTACATATGCATTAGTAACTTTTTACTTAGAAAATAGTTTCTGATTTCGAACCTTGAAAAATATTGAAATCAGCTTACAGTTCTAATGATTAAAACTTAAATAAAAGACACAATAGGGGCTCATTAATATCTAGAAGATATCAATTGTTAAAATCGCTTCATACTGAAAAAATGATATATCTATGACTTACAAGATACAGAACAATATTTATTGAGTGTTGTATGTTTATATGAATTAAATGTTTATTTATAAAACATCCAGACATTTTTAATGATTGTGAATTTATTTTCTCTTTTATGCAAGAAAATATGCTGAGTTATATGTCATTTTCATTACATTTCTGCAGTTGAACTTAAGATTTTGTATTAAATTACGTCTAAAGTTTTTTGTGTTTCACAAAATCAATGCCAAAAGTTCAAGACTAACATAAAATATTAAATTTCGCTAAACCTAACTTAGATTACATAAATGTTTATCATCCAAAGTTTTCAGTTTTCGTTTCCAGTGCATACATTATATTTTACAGAAAATTTGATCTTTATATTAACTATAGACATCTTTTTTAGTTCTTTTTCAACGGATTATAATATTTTTCATACCTAAAAAAAATCAAAGATATGGGATAAAAATAAACTGAGATGTTTCATAAAATCGGTATGGCAGTATTTTTCAATTGACAACATTTTACTTCGAAATATATCTTGTTTCAAAATTTGAATACAGACATTTTGACCTTCCTCTGGAATGTTTTTTATATTAATTCATCTGAATATGCGTTATAAAATTAGATACATGCAACAAATTGAAAAGTTACTATCTCCCTTTTATAATTTGTTGTATTTACTATTAATCTTTAAAAGTTGAAATGAAAATATATTTTTAAATATAAAAATAACATCCACGCATTGTGAAATTTTTTTCTAGGATTACTGGCATCCAAGAGGGGAATCTCACTATGAATGATATTCAAACTGATAGAAAATTTTAATTTCACAGTGATTGATTGGGGTTCTCATAGATTACAAATTTTAAACCGGTTTTCAAAATCTTTTCATGTTACCAAGAGGAAAAAAATGAGATATAACATTTCTTTTATAATCCTAGATAATATTATAAAATTATGGGGATTGATATCAACAGTTGTAAGATTGAAATTACATCATGTTGTATCTTTTAAATATAAGGAATTTTCATTGATGATTATTCGACATGGCTATTCTCTTTTTATTGAGTTATTTCTTTAAAATTCAAAACTAGATTGCCGATAGCATTTTGAAAGAGATTTTCGAGTCTCTGTTATGAAAATACCACCCTAAATAAGTAATAAATCTGGATATATTTTAATTATATTTGCTTTCCTGATGAGAATTTTATTTAAAAATCAAATGTTCTATTTAAAGTAAGAATTAGACGAAGAATTTAGACAAAGTAAATATTTATAGAATTTTGGATATTATAGAATTGGCACAAAAAAAAATGTACAGATTTCAATCCAAAAATATTCTTATGAACATGTATAATTACCAACAAACTTCAAAGACATATATTCCTATTAAACGCCTACTTGAAACGTCGACATAATAAGCCTAATTAAAAATTAAGCTGCCATTCTTCTCTGATTAACTTTTATCAATGCATACTTTTGTTCTAAAAGAATCCTACACAAAAGAACACCAATTATTTTTCATTACGACCAAATATACAAATTTTTTTGTCAAATAGACATTAATTGTGCTTATCGCAGCTCTAATTAAATACATAGTCATTGCATAATTATAGTGCTTCTAGAATATTAAGACCTTGAATCCTATTTTAAATATCGTTTGTATGTTTCTATAATAATAAATGTAATAGTAAAATTGCCATTTTTTTGCAAAATTGATAGTTTTTAAAGAGATTTATTTAATATAATTATTTAAAGCTGTTTATCTTCTATATAAAGTATACTAAAAAAGTATCTTATATAGTTCCAATACAGCAGGTCTTTAGTTTCAAAAAACATCGCTTCTATTTTTTTGTAAATTGTTAAATATTTCAAGCTCTATTTCATTCTAATATTTCAAGCCTCAAGCTCTGTGTATTAAATTAGATTAAATATTTAAAAATAATCAAACTCATAACTTGTTATTTTTTACATCAATGCTTGAAAACACTATGGAATTTATTTTTAAATTTGGATTGAGAGGAAATATTGAATAGATTCATAATATCTAATTTTGCACGTTATATAAATATACAGAACAAACGTGCTTCAAGTTATATGTTTTAACTTCTTTATATATATTTAAAACTACAGAAGAAGATGACGATAAACTAGAATTTATGTATGTCGTAACGCTGTCTCAGTGATGTTTTATTAATAAAAATTGTGTAATGGAATAAATATAGTATATTTTGACAAAAGAGAGGAAGTAAGCACATAAAATGTAGTTTCAACTAAAATGTTCAGTTTAAAATATTTGTACTTAAAGTTAAATAAACCTTCAGCATGTTAAATATTTTTCAATTACTTTGATATGTTTGGTTTCTTGTTAGAGATTCAGGTAAACTCTTACATAAATACGTGTGTAAATACTGTAAAATAGATTTTCGGAACTCCATTACGAATTTGACGGAGGTAAAAATATTGAATAATGTAAAATGCCTTTTTGTTGCCTTGGAGATAATAAATTCATTCATCTCGAAACATTTTATAAAGGATACAGTATAAACCAGTGAATTTTTTCCTATAACAATATTATTGTTTAAAATATTTATTTCGCCATAAACTTTACGTGATTTTAAAAAAAATTAAATAGCTGACTTGATAAATTGTAACATTGTGTTGATATATTGTAACATCAAGTTTCTCTCTGTATATGCAAAAATTCATTTTGATATAACGTTATTTATACCACTATAAAAATATATTTTATAATAAACTCATGAAGTATTAAATCGGAAAATGTTGGGATATACTCAGTAGCGTAACGGAGAATATTAGGGCATCCCGCAAAGTCAAAGTTTGTCTTTGGTTTTTTATAAATTGGTTAAATGTGTAATTGGTGTCAGTCAGGCTATGGGCCCTCACAATGGGGGGGGGAGTACGGTACGCCACTGGATATACTTTATATAACATGTAAAAGAAGCTTGTTTGACACCATTTCTTGAGAGAAAGTTTCAAAACCATTTCTTAAGAAAAAAGCAACATTTTAAAGCAATTTTTATTCGTCATTTCTCTGTTTAATTCAATAAAGCAAGTGAAAGTTCATTGGAAAAAACTTGAAGAGTACAAACGCATTTTACATCTTCTCTTTCAAACATTTCCATGTAAAGCAGATGTACTAGCGTCAGGTGGCGTACTCTGTAAAATGACAACAAAATCAGACTAGCAGCTGATAAAATACATCGCTTCTTTTTTAAACCTCCACGTGTTGCCACACCGAACTGTTAAATTTTTCATTTTCTTTTTAACTCGTCGACTTTTAAACTCTCGCCTCTCCGGGATGACATAAATTAAACGATAAATAAAGCGTTTTGCGAGACGAGTAGAAACATTTATTTCCCTTTCCAAGGAGTTTGAGGGGGGAGGAAGGAATTGGAAGCTTTAACATTATTTGATATCCAATAGTAGTCGTTTGAAGACTGGAGGGGAGAGAAGGGGAAGAAAATAGGGAAATATCAGTTGATCAATATCAGTGTGGAAGTCATGAGTCTTCGTGACGTCAAAGTCCCTCTATTCAATGTCACTACAATCTGATTTTCTTTCATGAACTCGACTTGTTCTTTTTTCCCTTCCTGTCTCTCTCTTGCATATGCTTCTTTTCAAAAGAAAACAGAGAACGTGAAATCGAATGTTTTTTTTCTTTCGAACAGTCCGTAGGCTGTTGAATATTTTTTTTTTCTTTTCCTTCCTTTCTTTTTTGATACTTAACGAATTATTCTTTTATTCCGGTTGGACATCTGAAATGTTGTACAAGACATAATGTTCTAGGAAAACGAAAACAATGAAGAGTATTTCTGCATTGGGCTTGTATTTGGATATGGGGTCATTTATTACGTTGTTTTATTAACGTCTTTCGCAAAAATCAGAGCATTGCACTTAGAATTATGGTTAGTAAAAAAAAGGTTCGAATATGATAAAATATTAACGCTATGTTCTAACGTCCAAAAATATTTAAGGGAAACAAAAGATCGATCGAAGTAAATTTACCTACAACAGAACACTTCTAGTGCCAGAAATAACTGTGACAAAGACGCAATTGTAACATTAAAACATTTTAATTCTAAATTACTGAATAATCTGCAGGCTTCCGGCGGAATCTCACATACTAGTGGGATGGCGAACCATTGCCACTGATGGCACGCGACACAATATTTTGGGCACGCCACCGATCGGAACGGTATGCATTTTAGTTCAGAATAACTAAGTTCACAATGAAGTATTACGATCAAACGTGAGTGATTGGTTCTCCGTGTGCCGCACACTCGTTTGTTATTGTCTTTACTTACGTTAGTTACGTCGTGGATTGCAAATGCTAATGATGCGAAGTACAGTATATGTCTACGTATAACATAGTAAATTTCGCTGACACTAGTGTACGTTAAAGTTTATTTGTGTTATATTTACGTTTTCTTACCGTTATTTAACATGGCTAGTTCAGCAACAAAAAGAAAAAGTGCAAGATAGTCAGTGTAACAGAGAATTTCAAACTTGTTGGACCGAGAAGTATAGCATGATTAGTAAAGCCGACAAAGCGCTGTGGGTTTTATGTTCTGGAACAGTTGCATGTAGAACATCATCTGTAAAACGGATTCCAGACACATCTATCTGTTTTAAAAAGCTGGCTCATGCTATTTTTACCATTCCTTCCTTTACCTATGCTTGCACATGTCAATATTTTCAGAGACAAATAACATTAAAGACTCGCTTAGAAACCGTTGGGCAGATGATACCAATTCAGCATGCATTCTGTTAAAAGTAACATCTTGCAATCCTAATATGTTATTCGTCATCTAATCTGCAACACAACAAAATCCCACTACACTTAATGTTACAAATGTTACTTAAATTTGAATTACACGTATAACTATAACATTTACTTCTATACAGTGCAAAATGTATTTTTTCGTCGTAAATAAAGAGTTTTGAGTTGTTGATATTTAGTTTTATTATATTTTCCCAATAATCTCAAGTCAAAATTAGTTGACGGCACGTCTCTATACCTCATTAAACCTTTCTTTAGAAAAAAATGGAACGTTGATCTATAAAGGTTCGCCCCCCTGTACTAGTAGGATTCAAAAGTTCCGAGACTGAACCAATAACGTGAAAAAATTTTGCAGTAGAGCGACTACAATAACATTTCTATTATTGCATTCTTCCCCTTTTCTAAAAAAAAATTGTTCCAAATCACGCGGTCGGTGGGACAATTAACAAGATACAAGTTAATCTACAAACTTTGTATCTTTTTTTATACGGTACGGTAATTATTTGTAGTAATATAAATGTTAATCTTTTATACCACTTCAACTAATATTATTTTAAATTGACTCATACAAACATTTGCAAAAGGGCCTTTACATTAAGTCTTTATTCTAAAGGTCAATATCTCTATTAATATTTATCATTTACATACTTTGATTAAAGAAATGTGTATAAAATTTTATTATGTATTTTCAGAAAAAAATCACAATAACTATTAAAATTACCTTCTCTTCTTTGATCGGCGGTAATTATCAGAATCAGAAAAATAATAACATACGCTTATAAATTTTGCTTAAAAATGCCAAGCAGGAGATAAAAACCAAATTAAGGTTATCGCAACAACTAAGAACATAAAATACAAATTAATTTTTAAAAAAAAATTCCTTAGAGAATTCTGCATTTTTAATTAATGACATCGAATAAAAAAAAAGAGCATTTTAATATCCCATCGCTATCACAAAAACCTACCATTAACTCAAATAATCATGAAATTAAACGTTGCTTATCAAGTAATTTAAGCTATTATAACAACCAGTAGTTATAGAACAACAAATACTTTACTTTGCCATCCGTCGATATGAGAGAAGGAAGAAAGAAAAAAAAAAATCGCGCCATTTTCGAAACGCTGGTTTTCGATCGTATATTAGCGCCAGTGTTCTTTTTGGAAGAAAGACGTAAATAAAAATCATCCATCGGATTATGTTTTTATGGTAGGTGTGGTGAAGGATTAAATGGGCCGGTGCTCGAGAAACCACCAACCGGGAATGGCTGAAAAATAAAAATAAAATAAAAAAAAAGAGAACGTTAAGCGTTTATAAAATTCATTAGACAAGCCGATTAGAAACGCAAAAGGGATTTACTTGGACTGCTAATGGAATGAAAAAGTTAGACGGAGAGTTTCAACTATTTTTCAAAAATCCCGACTAATTAAAATAGAAGCTTGTTTCGTACAGGGATTAGCCAATCAAAAAAATAGACTGAATCCCTTAATTAGAAATGTACCATTTCGGGGGTTTTCTGAAGTCTTTCTCTCTTGGCAATCCGGGGAACTTGTGTAACGGAAAACATACTACACAGATTTGCTTGTTGTTTTTCGTATTCTTTGCTACAAATAAAGACAGCACATGCTTCCGATTTCATTCGTTCTTCTGTTTGTTGAGTTGAGGTCAGGCGAGTTTTGGCTCTCCTCGCGAGAGAGAAGAGGAATATTGTATCGATAGAAAACAAAATTTAAATTTTTATCGAAAAGAAAAAAGGTTTATCTCCAAATAAGGAAAAGAGTGTTTGAATGAAAATGTATTCTTTGGAGTTGGAGTTGTGCGTTGAAAAGTAAAAAGAGAAATGAATGATTGTAGATGTTCTAATGTTTACACAATATCCATTTTAATGTATTTTTAGATTTATTTTTATAAAATTTTTCTTTTATATTACGTTTATACAGAGGCGTAACGTACACCCCCACATTGCGGGGGGGGGGCTGGATTCTAGAGAGCCTAAAGCCTCACTGACCCCATGTACATATTTAACCAATTTATAAAATATTATAGGCAAAACCTTACTTTTTGCAGGACGACCCTTATGTTCTCCGTTACGCGTCTGCGTTTATACAGTGCAGTGGCGTAGCGTACACCCCCGCATTACGGGGGCGTGGAGCAGGGACTCTAGGGGGCCTAAGGTTTGACTGACGCTTAGTACGTATTTGCTCTTGGAGCCCAAAAACCCGAGTTTAAAGAGGGGGGCCTAATATTATCCGTTACGCCACTGATACAGTGTTTCTTACAAAGTCCTTCGCTTGGTCAGGACAAAGTTATTTCATGAGCCAACTCGATGAATTCCATATTAATCGAATTATTTTATGAATTAATTCTATAAGAAAGTTCATAATGTATTTCTTTTTTTTTTTTCTTTTTGATAAAATTTTGAGACAACAGAGAAAAAAATCTATTGTTTCTAATACAATTTGAGTTATATATAGAGAATTTAATTCAAACAAATAAATTCCACTTAAAACCAACAGAAACAAGATTGCAAATATTTTTAAGGTGTTCTGCTTAATTTATATTTCATTTTAGTCTGAATTCCCTCTTAAAAATAAATAAACTTTTCACACTTTTTTTCTTTTCCAGTGGTTTTGCATTTTGTTATTTGTTTTATGTATAACCGGTCAAACAGATGAAAAAAAGCATTTATTTTAGCATTTTTTTAAACTTTTGTTTCATTGATTTTTTTTCATGTTCTGTTTTACTCCATGATGCATTTATGAAGACATAGCATATATATTTCATTTTAAAAACAATATCACAAAGTATAGAGTTTGTTTATCGTATTTACAGCATTGACTAAAATGTTTCAGCAGGTATACATTAATTTATGAAAGTAACCATTCGGCATTGACAAAAAAATGTGCAGTTTATAATGTAATGAGTTAAATGGTTTACTCCTAATCATTGGAGAAACATTTGATTATTACATCGCTTTGCACAATTAAACCTAAATAATAAAAAATATTGTAAATATTTTAAAATGGTCCCTTATCTCAATTATTAGTTTATTTCATTTCAACCAATTATTTTTTCAGATACTGTATATAAAAGTAAATACATTATTCACAAATATCTTCATATAAAAAAAACTAAAGGAAGTTTAATTTTAGTTTTATATTATTAATAAACTCCAACAAATATCCAATTTTTCCATACAGCTATTCTAAGCAAATATTTTTCTTACAAATTTAGTTAACTTTATGATGATAGATATGGAAATTCATGCCAGTAATAATAAAACATAATAAAAATAAACTATTTCTCGGCGGTGTTGTCAGTACGAGGTAATGACTAAAACCAACACTAAGCAAGTTTTTCTTTCGATTCTGAGCGAACTCCGAAGAGTAGAAAAAGCAAACCCGAAAATTTTATGTCACGATACTTAAAGTGTATTTTCGTGTTGGTATTGCGTGGTTATATCCCATAAATTTAAAAAAAACCATGCTAAAGTCTTAGGGAAAAAAATTCATGTTAATCTGAAAGATTCACGACAACATATGTTGAACACTAAATTTACTTATTTCAACCATCTGTTTTCTTTACAGATGGTGTATGATATATATACATTGCACTTCTTTGGAAAGTTGGTTTTCAAAAAGGCATTAATATATATATATATATATATGTGTGTGTGTGTGTGTGTGTGTGTATAAGAAAATAAATTTAAGTACGAACCTTGTAAAAGTCCATTACAAATTTCTCTCAGTCTCTCTCTAAATACATGTAAAATCGTGGTTTGTGGCCAAAAGACATTCAAGAAAGAATATGAAACACATTTATATATTAACGATGATTCTCTGTGATACGTTAAACAAATATAGCTTATTCGCTAAAACAGAAAGGCAGCTGCAAAAACATACAAGTATAGCTTATGCTGTTTTTTTTTTTTTTTGTTTTGTTTTTTTTTGTTTCTTATGCCAAAAGATCTCAACCGCGTCAGGTCCAGGTCACAAAAATTAAACATGGCAAGGGGCTAGAAGTACACCTGTCATTAGCCGTGGCCCTGCAAGTCACAATACGATTTTCGTAGCTCGCTTCCACCTCAATTTTGAGGGAGAACACCCTGGGGGAGGAAGTCAGATGCCTCTTTCTTCCCCTTCCACCAACCTTACGAGAGGAGTTGCGGCTCGACGGCTATTGAGAGTACCCCTATACCGCAAGGCACTATACATTTACAAACATCCATGTCTTCTCCAGGATTCGAGCCCAGGCCCTACGGCACAGCAGTCACCTTCGCTAACCACAAAACCGGAAGGGCAACGCGTAACTTATGACGAACAAAAACGTTTTTTTTTAATCCAAAGTCATCAGCTTATATATTTATATTAATTAAGCTCTTTAATCACTTGATTTTTTAATCTCAGCATATTAGTTGGTCGGATTCAGTGGTTGATGCAATATAGTTTCTGATAGCCCCAAAGTTTGACGACGAAACATTTTTTGTAGGAACTTAAATTGTAGTTAAAATTGCATTTCTCGTTAGGAAATAAAAATAATTAAGTAAAATGCAAAGTCTTGGAGTGATCAAGATCTAGATGAATTGAAAAAGAGACCATTTCAAGAGAATTAAAACAGAGATGCGCGTGCATACGTATATGTATCTAAATATAAAAAACTATATCTCTTACATATTATGAAATAATTTTTAAGTGAAAACTTTTCTCCTCGTCTGTACACTTTTAGCAAAATGTAATTAAATTTTTAAATACAATATTTTAACCCTACAAAGCATTAAAAATAAAATTTTTAGAGAAAATATGAGTTACAATTTGACATGGAATGAAATGCGATTGGAGTATTTTGAGAGAGATGATGTGTTTGTTATTTAATTTTTAAAAAAAATTATAATATCAAGTATTTTTCACTGCCGTCCTGTCTAGACAAAATATTTACAGAGGTCTTTATTTTTAATTAGATAAATACACAATGATACGTATTAATTGAAGACAAACTGCAGTAGGCATCATTTACATAAATCATCAATATAAAAGTTTTTGACAAATATTTTATTGAGAACTAAAATATCCCATTAAGTTAAAACAATAGTGCAATTAGCCTCTTCAATAGAATAAATTCACTTCTTATTTTTTCTGTTTTATTTATATTAAAGCTATTTGATCACCTGCTACAATAAATGCCATTGAACAGTCTTCCCTAAAAGCGTATAAAATCTGGTTCATTTATAAATGTTTCGTCTTAATCATCCTATTGCTTAGTTGCATTTTATTATTTTTTTGTTGAAATTTGTTAATCAAGTATAACATCAGAACACTCAGTAGGAATATTTTCCTTATGGTTCGAGAAAAGCCCTTCGTAGCAATATGTCTGATTTATTTACTACTTTCCTACGAAATTCGTGCATATATAATCCAAATATGCTCCATAATTAATATAATAATGCAGACTTATTTAAAAATGAATCAACCCCAACTCTGTTTTAGTTATAAAATATACACTGTATAATCTCTCTCTCTCTCTCTATTTATTGCTTATTTATATTAACAAAATTTCTTAACGTTTTGTAAAAGCCATAGTAAATGCATCTATGAAATCATATTGGTTTTATATTTTTATGTAAAACCAAATTGATGAAAGTGTATTGTACAGCAATATATATAGTGAGATTCTCTCAATGACACATATTCAAGTATATGCCCGTTACAATAATATTCTCGAATAACGATATTCAATTACGTTATTAACTACTTCGTTTCTATGTATTTTTTTGATTATCTATTTAATCCTTTCCAGTCTAAATTAAGTTTTGGTAAACAACTTTTATACGCAAGTGCCATAGTGCATTATTAATCCAAATAGCTTTTTTAAATTTTTCAATTACTTTTAAAGAAATGATACTTCTACTAAACGTGTTCCTTTCTAAAAATTTTCAATGGATTAAAGAAATGAGAAAAAACATCGCTATTGAGAAGCAACACTAAGACTATTGCTGAAGGACCTCGAAATTTTAAACCTTGTTCATGTGACGAGGACAATACCTGAGCTGGCACCCCTTCTCCAAACTGACACATCACTTCAAACGGAAGACCTTGACCTTTAATAGATTTAACGAGCATCAGTCCTTCTACACAGCGGGTCTTCAGTGGCACTAGAGCTTGAATTCATGACACACCTGCCTCGATTCAATGACAAATCACAAACACTCTATCATGCTAGTATATATATATATATATATATTATATATATATATTATATATATTATATATTATTATATATTATATATATATATATATATAAGCAGGCAGCCGCTATTGACGGTCGTCTGAATATTGCCGCTCCGAGAGCAATCAGCATCGAATTCATGTTGCACGGGCCCCTTTCTGCACACTCTGTGATATTTGGCAGGACATGGATGCGGACCACATTCGCGGTTGCCCAGCACTAAAGGGCTCCTCTTTGTGCGATCTTTATTGGCAAGCTAGGGACTTATTGAGTTTATAGACTTTTCTAGCCACGTTTTTATTCCCTTACTTTGTTTGTTTTGTCTGTTTTTGTTCCTACCTCTTTGGGGTATAGCGGTCTTTTGAAACCCTGGCCATTGGAAATATGTATATATATATAATCAAAATTTCTCTACAAGAGAGAGATGAATTAACATGATTAATACTTAAAAGAATAGCAATTGCTAGATAACCAGACAACAGAATTTAAAAGGAGATATGAAAAATTGAAATAACAGAGTTAAATATAAAAATTTAAGAGAATGGATGCTACAGTATTATCAACATTGCTGACTTAGGACAGCTTGCATACAAAAAAATTCCTCTTAAAATATTTCTCTGTATAAAAGTGGGGTTGAACATGTTTTTTGGCCAGCCATCCTTCCCCCTTTTCTGTTAATAATACCGAGCAAAAACCAATTGGAAATAATGGATAGGAAATCTAAATCCATTATGAGAAAAGGTAACTTACCTAAAAATTGCATACAGAAATGCAGAGCCCGCGCTAAATCTGAGTACAATAAACAAGTTATTGCCAGATTCTGGACCCAAATACAATTTCAAAACAAAGCAATGGCTGAAAAATAGCACTTAGCAAAAGTATGAAAAGTATAGAAATAATAAAATAAGAATTGTAAACATACTACCATTATCTTAGAGACTCTAATATGATTTAAAAGTTATAATAAATTTAAAAAAAGTAATTTTATCTAAATCTAGAAATCGGGGGTATTTAAAATCATCTAGGAAGAATAATAAATCTATAATATTAACCTGTCAAAACTATGGAAATTTAATCCTTACTAATTAGAATTTCTTTATTTAAATATCTATTAATAAAATTAATTGGGTAGTTTTAAATTAAACAGTATTTAGTAAAATGTTTATAGTTTTTTTATTTTTTCTGATTTATTAGAAACTAGAAATGTATTGCGTAGTGTGTAAGTAATAACAATATTTCTGAATATAGATGCATGCACATAACTCTCCCAATGCGGTACTTTTATAATATTGAAATTAAAGTCTTCTCGTAAAGTCTTATAATATATATATATATATATATATATATATATGTGTGTGTGTGTGTGTGTGTGTGTGTGTAATAATCCTCAGTAATGTAATCCTTTTAAATATCTTTTAATTGCCAATGGTCCATTCCTTCAGGACCAACGTTTTAGTAATAAGTTAACCCGCCGCCTAACGAGAATATTTTAAACTACACCTATCCACCCACTCAGATCATGTGATTTGAGCGGCCTCTAAATACCGAGATTCCTGGAGACCAACTCCCTTTTTCGCTTCTGCATTTTGTCTGCGTAAACATGTAGCCGGCTGCAGCTCATTGTGGATTCGTTTTCTTGGTACTGTGTCGTTCTTGTAATGTCTTACGTGTTCAAGATGTGGAATAAACAGATTTGAATAATCACAGGACTGTCGTCAATTCCAGCCAAAGCAAACATCAATCGTAATTAATAGTAATCATATAAAGAATACCTTTCAACGGCCACGTCTATTACATATATATATATATATATTATACCACTAACAAAGCTAGAAGATACAAACCAGATTTCAAGAAACATAACTATAAAAAATTATGGAAATATATATTGTACAAGAATTAAATAAGCGTATGTATAGAGCAGGAAAAAGAGTTAGAACTTTCAAATGAAAGAAACCAGAAGAGTCAATGGACTAAAATGGAGATCTAATATGATTTCTAAAGCTGTTGCTGAATTAGGACCTGCAAAATATTAGGGTTAAATATACTTTACGGATCCAACCTTTCCCGAGCAGCAGAAACTTTCGACGTAATAGAAAAAAAACCATGTTGAAAAGTTAAGCCTAAAACCAACCACGTGTAATTTGCAACCAACAGAAAAATAAAATAAAATTAATATAAAATATGAAAGGAAATGATTCTTAAAAAGATGAAAATAAAAAATAATTTTCAAAAGGAAAATAAAGCAATCCACAATATATATATATATATATATATATAATTTCCACAAATTTCTCTAAGCGACTTTTTAATTTATAATGGTCCTGCCCTTTAGGACTCGCGCGTAAATAATAACTAGCTTTCCCGCATAACGGGATAATTGTAACCGTGTCACTTGGAAAATTAACAGTTTTTATTTTCTTAAGTAAGATTACAATAGAATCTTTCGAATGATATCCTTCCGCTAATCTCAGCCTCCGTCCACAAAAGCCGCGAGTATTGCAAGATATCTCGTTGCCGCTTCATATAAATAGCCAGAACTCAGAAAACTCACTCTCTCTCTTTGTCTTTGATATGTAAACGTCACTGCTGCTTATTGCAACTGCTATGTGACTGTAATAATAGCCGTTAGTTGTGTATGAGTATTTGTTGTTAACCGTATGAATGTCTTAATGAAGAATAAATATGGATTACATGCAAGAGATTAATGCCCTCTTCGTTCAACAACGTGAAACAGATTGCCTCAACATGAAATAAATAAATAAAATCAGTCCCACTCTCCATGTTTTTACATACACACACGTATTATTTGATTATTTCTTTAAACCTCTCTCCACACACACACAACACTCAAACTAATTTAATGTATGGTAGACACGTTAAACATGCTAACGTAATTTAAGGTAACTGAGACGTGAAGGTGCTTCAAATTTTATATTTTTTAAATGTTACTTTTAAAAAATAGAGGACACTTTGCTGCATTCATAGAGGCATTATTTATGAGAATTCGATAAATAAAACGCTAGAAAATTGAATTTTAAAATTGTAAACAAATGTGATGTAAATGTAATTCAGGTACACCTTCTTCAAAATCCGTATTGTATTTAAAATCTATTGTAAAAAACTAATTTTTCTATACAAAGAATGTGATATTTTTCTACATTATATGTTCAAATTTATTGAAAATTCTACATTTTTTTTGTGCAAAAATTACAGAAAATTTAAATGATAAGTTCCAAAATTTTAAAATAAAATTTTTTTTTGAAATGTTAATTATGTCTAGTTTTGCATTTATAAATACTCAGTGTAGTTCTTAAACTATAAATCAAGGGGATATAGTACAAAGGAGATCTTGAGGATTATTCTAAATTTCATACACAGCTTTTAAAATAGACATTTCGTTTTTCCTAACTGCATTTGAATGCTCCTGAATAACTCTATATGTTTATTACTGTTGGTTTTATTTTAAAATAAATAAATATTCATACGTACGAATACAAAAACAGAGATTATTTTGTTATAATTGTTAATAACAGAGTTCCATTTAAGTTAGACATCAAATTAACTTCCTAGACGTTTTCTTTGTGTATTTTTATAACAATAAACATATGTGTAAGGAATTCTGTAGTATTCTGTAATGATGATGCTCAAAGTGAAGTAAAAATACTAAAACTTATAGGCAAAAAACTTTGGTATTTTAGATGGAAGAAGGTGTGAATCGTTGATAACACGTGTTGATGAAGTAAGGAAAGAGTAATTAAAAAGACTTCTAAATAATCTAGAATTTCAAACTTACAATTTAAAAACTGAGAAATAATGCAAAATAATCCAATTAATAATGGTATGGATTTATATTGTATTAAAAAATATTATTTTACAAATCATAGAGGAAAATATCTTTATTTGCAATTTTCTCACAAGATGCCTTTTTTGGTGATTCTAGTACACTTTTCTCAAAATCTACCTTACCTATAGAGCTGATATTTTGTATACTATTAGATCCACAAATTTTCAACAAAGTGAATGAAATTTTTTACAAATATATAAACATTTATAAATTTTAGATATAACACAATTTTTGCATGGAATTTAAAGGAAATTTAAATCACTAAATTTAAAATTTTTTATAATTTGTATAAATTTGTTTTTGAAAATTTCATTTCATTCATTTTATGGATTGTTATGTTTTCAAAAACTCTGTACAATTTTATAGCTATATATGCAGCGGATTTTATGCAAAGTGCACCTTAAGGTAAGAACATGCCTTGAAAATAAAAATAAAATAGTTACTGATTAATTATTGCTCATACGGATTTATTTGTAATTTAAAATAGATTTTTTTATATTAACAGGTACAGAAATATGCAGATAATTCAATGTAAAAATTTTATTTCCGTTGGTTTTAATTTAAGTAAGTGAGAACCATTTTAATTTGGTGCAAAAAAAGTTCATTTTTCCTTGTCGCAGACGTCCCAGTTACCTTAACATCATTAGGCTAAAAAGCGTTAATTAATACATTTTTATTTTTGAATTATTTTTTATGAAATACTATCTCAATTGATCTTGTTCCTTACTAAAATTCCTTCATGGATTATAAATATAAAATATTTTATAATAACACAACACGTTAAAAATAAGTTTTTTTAAGATACACACAAATGAGATACTACTTTATTTTCAACCTTTGCCATAAGAACAAGCTAAAAAATTAGCAAAAACATACGTCACAAAAAACCGTCTTGTAGCCCTTTCATGGTGATAAACAATAACATTTTAAAACGAACACGTTAAGTTAAAGAAAACTTGATTTTATCATTACCATAAACTACTCCCACATAATCCTCTGATTATCTCTTCGAATGATAACATCTCAGCAATCTAATAAAAACATATCTCTAGGACATCATTTCCATCCTATCCACTCGAGTCCAACCAAACCTCCATAAGGTAACTCAATCATACACCACAATAAACGCAATCATGCGATTTCTCGTAAAAGCACACCTATCCATGTCTACCCATGTACGACATGGTAGCAAGGTTTGAGAGACATTTCTTTATCCGATGCATTTGGTTTTGAAATTCAACAGGGGGTTGCGAGGGGGGAGATGATAGCAGAATAAGGTAATACGGAATCGTTTATTCATATTAAGTACAGCATCGGGCGAGGTATAGGCAAATATTGACTCAGGAAGGAATATTGGGCAAGTCTTCGAGCAAACATGCTCTACCGAAATCAGGATCTTTGACTCGGGGGACTTTCCACTAAGCCACTCTAAAAGATACCTGCTTCACTTAGTTCCAAGAAGCAAGAAATCTTTTAGGTATATTTATCTATATTAGACTGTATTTTCGTTGCCCACAGCAGTGATGGCCTGCGTAAAGAAAATTTAATATTATATTGAACATATGAAAAGTAAATGTTTAGAAGTCAAGACTGTTTTTTTTTATTTGGAGGGAATGTTTTTTTGTGTATGTGGATGTTGTTTACGAGGGAATATATGCTTCCAATTTTAGAAAGGGTAAGTCTTTTTTAGTCTACTTTTTTTAAAGATATCGTTAGGTATAGTTAAGTTTGTGTTGCTATCTTTGGTGAACATTGGGATAGATTTCAATTTTGAAAATTTTTTTGATTGATTTTAATGCAAGATATAATTCTGGGGAGTTAAATATCAAGTTGGCATTGGGGTGGTTTCTTTTGGAGGGGAGTTTTAAAATAAAATGCTATCTTAAAGGTTTCTATCAAAACCAGCAATGCACGAATTACAAAAAACACTTACCAGAGTAAAAATATTGAATAAAACATTTATCAAATTTGACGTTCACTCTTTACTTTTATTCAGCTTATTATTTTAAAGCAGGATCACCAAACCATCGATCGCGAGCTATTAGTAGCTCCCAGGGACATCTTTGGTAGATTACGCTTACGCATGTTTCTCAAACTTGCAATATTTACGACCCAATTTGAAGCCACAATTCTCATCCCCCCTCTTTCTTCTTAAAAAAACACTGCAATGAATGCGATAATAATGTACTTTAACAGTAAAGCTACAATTCAAAACGACTTTAATTATAAACCGTACAAATTATCAAGATAAATATTGTTTTGTATATACTTTTGTATATGACAAGCCCAGGGGAGTCACTAGTAATTACTTAACTTGTTTTTAATTGAATTTTGATAAATTAACTATCAAATAATTTCTGAATTACTGATACATTTATAAGTCTTGTATATTTATCAGTGTGTGAAAGTATATTTCATATTTTATTATATCAGCTACCTTTCAGTAAACGGATAATTAATTAAAGTATTTTATTTTTCGATTTTCGCGCCCTTCCCCACGTAGAGTTATTACGCCCCCCTAAGGGGTAAGCTCCATAGTTTGAGAAACGCTGCATTAACGCTGATGTTATTAAAAATAAGTACAGGAACAGATTCATTAGCGAATACTTTTACATCTATATCCAAATGGCAGCATCTACTTGTTGAAGATATAAAGAAAAGAAAAAAGACTTCCAACTTTCTCATTAAAGTCAATAAGTCCGATAAAAAAAATATTTTAATACATTCGTTATTTACCACTAACTACACTTGTCCGCCATACGGAACTATAATAAGGACTCTTGTTTTTAAAAACTTAACTTTAATTTTGAGCAGAAATATTTAAGGTATCCGAACACGTTGAAAGTGACCAAATTCAGTCAAGACAGATATTTTTGTTTTTTATTTTATTGAATAGAGTTATCTTTTGACTTGACGAAACATACTTTGTTTTGTTTCTACACTACCTAGAGACCAAGTTACAACCAATATTATAAATTTAGAAAAATCGGAAGTGGGGTTTTTACCTACCAGAAGTGGGCATTTATAAATTGCTCAAAATCTATCATGGCAAGTTTGATAACTCAAAATATTACGAATGTATTTCTATAAAACTTTTTGAACCTGATATTAATGTTATTTTTTAAAGAATGTACTAAAATGTTTCTTATTGTAAGAATACTTTTTGAGTTATGGCTTGTTATTTAAATAATAGTCTCATAAAAAATGTAACATTTCTTATAATGTTTACTCAATCAGCTCAAAAATTTTCAAATTTTAATAAAAAATTAAAATTTTAGTACATTTTCTAGATAAATGCATCATATTTGTTTTAGTAATACTTTTACTAATATATGTTTAATACTTTTTTCTCTAACTGCTTTGAAGTTTTTCAAAAATATTGCTAAAATTTCACTTTTAGTTGTGATTTTTGTAAAATTCAGGTAATTCCTTTTAAATTTTGATAGTTAAATATATAGTAATATTTATTGGTATTGAGTCCTAAAAGAACATTTATAATGTTTTAGTATGCTATTTTGTTAAAAAGTACTCCGAATGTGTTCGGATACCTTAAAGAAATACTTGCAGTTTTTTTTGCGGTGAGAACCTCTCCTAACGAGGGACAGTACAGCAACTGAACATCCTACACAGATTGTATTACACAAACAACTCGAAACAAACAACATGTTGCCATGGCGCAAAAGATAAATACAGTCGATGACGTTTGTAACAGGCATGACAGTAAAACTCATTATTTTACACAAAATACATATAAAATAGAAAATGTAAATAATAATAAGAATTAAATCGAAATTAAGTATAGAATATAAATGAACATACAAAGCACATCAATAATAAAAATACAATTTGAATAATAATAAAAATATAATTTGCATAGTAAAAAAATACAATTCCATCCAAACTACACTTCAATTTCTTTCTTTCGTATAATTTATTATCATTTTATTTTTGTTACCTACACACAGTTTAACTAAAATTAATTTCATATTTACTATGAATGTAAGTTTATAAGCAATAAACAAGTAATATTTTTTTTAAAAAAGTGGATAGTTCTTTTGGTCGGTAGTTCATGGTAGAATTTTAAAAAAGTACTTTAGCGCAGAAGCTTCATAAGTTTGGCAACCACTGTTTTAAAAAAAACGTAATTTCTTAGAAAAATGCTGCAAATCTTTCAAAATAAAAAAAAGAAGAGAAATGAAAAGAAATTTAAATAGAACCATTTATATAAGTAATTTTTTGAAGTGATTTAAAAATATATTGTTGTTAAATATTTATTTAAAATTTTCTAATCATATCATATAATTTGCAGCACAGTTATTGATATTCGTAAGTGATCTCGAGCAAGTATATTAAGAACCTCATTTCAACTAGACAGTAACACAACTTCAGATATTAAATTTTAGAACAGATATATTGCAAACACTCTATACCTATTTACATTGGATACTTATTACTCTCCTGTAATATTACATATTACGGACACTTTCAGATATTAGGTGGATAGCTGTGCCTAGATATTGATAATTTTTCAAATTATTTTTACTTTGATAACAATAAAATTGACTAAATTTCTATACATATAAGAAAAAGACAGGAAAATGTTTCTCAAAATTCAAGCATGTAGTTATTGTTATGTTTATTGAGATGCACAATAGGATCTATGATAAAAATTTACTTACCAGACTGTCTGAAGTACATTTATTTTTGAGAGGGAGAAATATGTGCATTAACTTATCATATTTATATTGTCTTTGAAATAAATGTATATATTACAATTTAAATGACACTAATTTTGCTTTTTAATTTAAATGCATTTACACTTATGCTGATAGTTTTTGGCTCCGGTGGCTTAGAGGTGGCATGGCTGCTTCGTAAGCCTAAGGTTGTGGGTTCGACCCCGGCTGGAGTCGATAAATTTTCTGAATGTGAAAATGGTAGGCACGCATGTCATGTGATTATATAAAGTGTAAAAGATCCCTTGAGTATCAATTTGGTTCTGGTACTCTCGGCAAAATTAAATCGCGGCAAATATTAAGCATCTGATGAGAGCATGAATTAAAATTAATTCAAGCATCCAAATTTGGCAGCGAGTGCCGTCGCTAGATGGTGCCACCATGAAATGGCTCTCCCATTTGGGGACTTGTCGTGTCTTCAAAGGCTAAGTTGCTTAAATAAAGCCTCATTGGGGAAAGTAACTTATGCTAAGATATTTATAAATAGATTTTGCAGATTAAATTTTTTTTCTCAAACTATATGAATTTATTTTACATAAATTTTGAATATTCTAATTGCTTCACCAACACATTTCCGGTAAATTTTAACCTGGAAACGAGATACATGGAAGTTGATAAATCTGATATTTCGTAAATGCGTTTAATATATAAAGCAGCATTTACTGAATATTGGCATAATAATTTCATCTTTGTAGTGATGGTTCAAATATATTGTGGTTATATAATATTCGATTTTTTTAGAACATTATTTTTATTAGAATATTTTCTTTATATTGCTTATTCAAAATTTCTACTCTAGTATAGATATGGTGAGTGTTATTATTAATGATTTTTCAGTTAAGTCGATGTGGCCGTGGTAGTCAAGTGGTAATGGTATCAGACTCGTGGCTGGTGTGTCATGAGTTCGAGCCCAGTACCACTGAAAACCCGCCACGTAGGGAAGCGGTGTACGTTAAATCTGTCGAGATCTCAAACGTCCTCCCGGTGGTGTGGTAGTTAGGAGAAGGGGTGCCAGCTCAAATGTCGTCCTCGTCACTTGACCATGATTCAAAATTACGAGGTCCATCGCGAAAATTCCTCGTGTAGCCGAACAGTGCGACGTTTTGCGTCCTCCCACTCTCACTCCCTCAGTTAAGTCGATATATCTGCATTAATACAATTCTTAATTTACTAGGTAATTTTAGTATGGTGGCGTACTTATTTATAGTTCATTTGTTTACTATATAAATAGGTAGTAGAGAGAGAGATATTTGGTTAGACGGGGATTAAATAAATACATTTGCTGAAATGCATTGAAATTTCTTTCTTTTTAATTAATAATGAAAAATTTTTGCTAATAAATATTGTTTAAATATACTGTTTAACTTAATACACATATTAAATGTCGGAATTTTAAACCCAATGTAAATAAAATACTTAATTGTGAAATACTAAACACATATAATCTCTTTCTTTCTTTGTCTACCTGTTCCTTTCATTGGTTAACAAAACATTTAGTTTATACAGTAATACCCATAACTTACGCGATAGGTGGAACTGAGTGAAAGTACAACACAATAGTGAGTGTTACTCGTAATAAGAAAAGAAAAAAATCTACAATATTTACCACAAAGTTGATGAAACTTATATTTACACGTTAGTATTAATACTCAAAGAAATGCAATCATTATTAGTTGTAGCTCATCAGTAATCAAAGCTATGCTTCATATTTAATAAACAGGAATCAAAAAATTTCAATTCTCGCATTTTTTTAAACATTTTTTCACTGAACATAAAAATTAATATTCCTCTTATTTTGTACAGCTACAAGATAAAACTATGAGTTATTTAATAACTAAATAAAACAATATAAAAATAGAATAAAGTCAGGTACATAGAAATACATATCGTATAACGAAAATAAAATTCCTGAAACACGAAGAAAAGCAAAATTATTTTTCCATATGGCTCACTATCCAATAAACAACAAGAGTTTCATAAATATCTGAGGCAAATATGACAAGATTGCCGGTAGATACTCATATACAACGAGTGGTCAATACTGAAACACCATAACAACAATCGGGGCCAGGGAAGCGCGGTATCATAAATCATGATCTCCCCCTCAAGGGATCCTTCCCTCTCCACTCTTCAAAGGAAATACGTTTGGACAAATGAAACTATACAGGAAGGGACAGGCAGCTAGATACTTAGCATCCCATTCTCAGAGTTTCCATGTGATATACTCTGAACGACGATTTTCTCCATTTACAAAGTTCAATATTTAAATGAATATTCATTTGTGTAATTTCGTCATTTGATGTACAATGCTAATAGATTATCTGATCTATTTTTATGTATTCATTAGTACCTTTATTGATTCACAAATCTTCTCATTTTACAGCTGAGTTATCTTCAGATAAGTATAATTCCTTTTCATCCATAAAATTTAGATTTAATATTGCCTCTCTCAGAGTACTTCTCTAAACTTTAAATATTTGGGACCCAATATTCAATCATAATTTTCATCACTCCCTGCCCCTCCATACAAATAACAATGCATTGAATTCAATAATAATATACTTTGAAGCTAAAATTACTAAACAAAAGTGCTACCAGCGTATATATACGTCTCTCTCAACCGGTGCGTTAAATGCCCGGACGTATACATACGTCTTTAATAAGTACAATACAATCATTTCTTTGCACTACTATCTCTAAAGTTATTCCGAAGGCTTTGGACCTTGACAGAGTTTTCGAAGGATTTGCTTATAATTTCGAAGGATTTACTTATATATATATATATATATTCCTTTTCTCCCCCCCCCCTCCAATACATCACATACGCGCGCCTACGTGGAAAACGGAGGCATTGGGAACCGAATCGTGCAACTTTTAATCATCAGTTAAGGGATTATTTATAAATCGTATAAATTACCAAAATAAGTGTTATGTAATTTTTGTAAATAAATTTATACATGACAAGCCCATGGGGTTAATGGTAATTATTAATTTATTCTTAACATAAATTTGCGTTAAATTAAGTATAAAATAAATTATGCAGTACTGACACATTTACAAGTGTATTATATCAGTGTAAATGTTGATTTTATTATGTCAGAATGTATTTTGTTTGTTTACTTTAAGTAAATTAATAATTTTTTAAAAATAATCTTTTGTTTTCGACTTTTCAACATGCTCGCCCCCCCTCTTGTAGAATTATTACGTCCCCCTATTGGGGTGCGCCCCACAGTTTGAGAAACGCTGCTTTGGAATATTAATTAAACCTGCAACTACTAACGATAAGTTACTGATATAACATTTGATACTTACGTATTTTTCCGTTGACCAATTTTATCAAATCAAAAGACGTTGCCAAAGCCATGGACGTCTTAAGACTTCTTGAGGCCCTAGGTCCCAATGCAAAAGTAGGCCCTAGGCCCCTACAAGGTAGTCCCCACCTATGACCCTTAAGAGTAGACTGTACATCTCATTCCTTGTCAAATACTCGTACAAACAACAGCTCGAAGCAAATAAATGAGCATGGCTTACAATCGCACAGACCAGCTCGACCGACTACCTCCTTTTGACTGAATGAGTAATGATGGTGTATGGTGGTAGGCATAGGCCTATTCATGGACGACGGTCATCCACATGTAGCCAATTGACATATAGTCCGAAATTTCCAGTTCTTCGGAAAATACAACTGGAAATAACATTTGACAGTTGAGATTATTCAAATCATGATCTTATTAAGGATGAGTAGAGAACGAGATGAGGCCCCCATTGTGACCGAGGCCCTGGCCCCGGACATAGTTAGATTATGCCTTAAGAAGTCCCTGCAAAAGGGCACGAAAAGTAACCAATAGTTAAGGTACACTCATAACCTTAAGTAATCGCCAAACGATCTTTTATGGTATCTACTGAGCAACCAATGTCAAAGCTTACATTCGATTTCTTAGGATCAACAAACAACAAATCACACGTAAAAGAATGATTGCCACACAAAAGCTGTATAGTTTCCTGCCAGATGATCTCAATCGGTTTCCAGATTTAAAAGAAATTCGAATCGTTCAGTTTTCTTGAAAAAACTTTCTGAGTTTGATCTCGAGGTTGAAATAATTGTATTACATAGAAATTCCACTCCAATTGGTAAAATTGTATTAGAATGAATCAAATCTTTCTTTTGATACTTATTTAGTCAATGACAGCACAATTTATTTTTGATGTTGGCATTGTTATCAGAAACCACAAACATTTTACATTGATAGTCTTTGATTCTTTAAACTTCACTTGTCATTTCAATGCTAAGAGTGAAAATGGAATTTTATATATTAAATGTACTGCAGTGCTCCTCAAATTTGCAATGTGTGTGCTTGTGACCCAATATTCAGTCATAACTTTCATCGCGCCTTTCCCCTCCATACAATAAAAATGTATTGAATTCAATAATACGAATCTTTGAAGCTAAAGCTACAAAATGACTTTAACCTCTTAAATCCCGCAGGCATATATAATCTTCTCGCTCAGCCAGTGCGTAAAATGCCCCGGACGTATATATGCGTCTTTCCGAAAAACGATTTTTTTTCTGTTCACTGCTATTTATAAAATTATTCCGTAGGCTTTGGAATGCAATGCGAGTATTTTCCTATTTATCCCCTTCTCTTCCCCCAATAGACCACATATGCGTGCATACGTGCAAAACGGTGGCAATAGGGAGAAATCGCGCAACTGTTAATCGGCAGTTAAGGGATTAATTATAAAATCAAGATGTGTTAATTTTTGCATATAATTTTACATACGACAATACCGTGAGGTCACTGATGATTATAAAACTGTTTCTTAACTTAGTATTGTTAAAGAAGTTATAAAATACATTGTGCAGGACTGATACATTTATAAGCGTTTTGTATCAGTGTAAATGTTTCTTTTTATTTTTTATTATGTCATATTTTGTTTACTTTCAATAAATTAATAATTTTTTGAAATAATCTTTTGTTTTCCACTCCTTAATATGCTCGCGCCCCCTCCTAAGGGTATCATGGTCCCCTAGTGGGGCGCGCCCCACAGTTTGAGAAGCGCTGATGTACGGTATGATCCTTTCTAACAAACTGAAAACAAAAACATTTTTAACTGCTTCTCTTAACTAAGAAACTGAAAATTTCAATTAATTGACGAAGATAAAGTTATTTCAGGAATCACATGATTAAAAATCTTTTATTTCATATCACTTTGTTTTGGATTCATAGTTTTATCTTCATTATCAATATTAATAATTCATTTTTCATAAAACTTTACTTATTTATGAGTATACTTTTTAATAAGTACTTGCCTTAACTGTTTTCTAAGCTTATCTCTAAGAATAAGATTAGAATGTTTCATTAGTAACATTACGAGACATTTTAATAAACATTACAGAAGCAATAAATTTAATAACGTATTATCACTCGCATCACGAGAGAGGATTTACGGATTAAATGCTGCTTTTGAAAATAAACATTAGAATATACATAAAGAGCTTTTGAAATCATGGCTATGAATTGAAAAGCAAATGTCATCTAAAAGCGACGTATTATTTTGTATATGAACGGAATTAATAAAGTCGAATTATCAGAGGACTTATGGTAAACTCTTTGACGATATTCTAAGGAATTTTATTGCATGTTCGTTAGAATAGAAATGGATTATAACAAAAGAATTCATAATTAATTTTTGAAAAAATAGTTCAGTTACTGAGTTAAGCACTCAGTGTCAAGTAATCCAACAGTGAATAAATTATTATGTTCAAATATGATAAATAATTTGCAGATCGTTTTATTTGTTTCGGAGCGCCCACACATCATCAACATATAAGAAGAAAAAAATGCTTGCTGTGGTGAATACTACTGCGTGTGTGTGGTGTTATAAAATAATAACAATAATAATAATATTCTGGAGTCCTAGAATTGTCTTTTCTTGGATTTATTGGTAACAATAACTTTCAACGATAAACTTAACAATCTTTAACAAATTAAACCATTACATTAATTAGACTGAAACTAAAGAGAATTCTAATATTCAAGATAAAAATCCTAGTAAACAACGGCACCTGGAACGCCGAAGCCAAGAATTACAAGTCCGATTTAAAATGTAGCAGTAAACAACAGCATGTCTAGTTATGCTGAAGCCAAGTTTAAGATTCAACTGAGACAGAATCCGTTTCATATGGTTTCTATCGAGATAGTCCACGTGGAATCTGAGCGGGGTGTCTACTACACTCCACCCACACAGTCCACCTGGTCCATAATTCACAACACTTGCTTTCCACAAAAAGTGGCCGCGGTAGCCAAGTGGTCTAGGCATCGGATCATGGTTAGCGTGTAATGAGTTGGATCCTAGTACCACTGAAGACCCGCCGTATAGGGGGAGCGAAGCACGTTAAATCTGTCTTGAGCTCAAACGTCCTCCCGTGTGGTAGTTAGGAGATGGGGTGCCAGCTCAGGTGTCATCCGCGTCACTTGAGCATGGTTCAAAATTACGCGGACCGTCCCCAAAAGCCCTCGTGTAGCTGAACAGTGGGACGTTAATATTCACTCACTCACTCACTCCACAAAATAAAGTAAAAAACGTATTATATAAATAATGAAACAAAACACTTAAATTGCGAAAAGTTAAAAGGGCCCGAAGCTAAAAATTGGCACTAAAATGAATAATTTTTACTAATAATTCAAACTTACTTCAAAAATTTTAATGATTCCTTTTACATATTTGTTATTTAATTCAGCAGATTAAATCCAAATTTCTCTCTCTCTTTTGTAAGCCCTGTTAATGTTTTACTTTCAATCTTTTAATTATTTCCGTAATTTAAAAATAAATTTTTTCTCTTTTCTCCATGTTATTTAATCATATATAAAATCATTTTTTAAAATTATTTGAAACTTATTTAATAGTTTTATTTATTATTATTTTATTTAATTAAACTTATCTATTTTTTAAATATTATCTTTAATATTTCTCAATTTAAAAGAATACTAAAATTTTAATTATCATTAAGTATTAAGGATTATTTTTTACAATTTGAATGTATCACTTAAAAATCTAACATTAATTGAAAATTAAATATATATAGAGAGGACTTAGTGAAAAGAATTATGTTGCTTCTGATCAACAACGTCACATATGAAGTTTCATTATTAGAATTTAATTATTAAATTAAATAATTAATAAATAAATGGATTCATTATAATATGAAAATTATCTGCGCGGAAAGATTGATTGAGTATATATACCGTTCTTCAAAGCGACACGAAAACTATTAGATGCAAACACACAACGTAGTCTTGATCTACAGCATGGGTTCCCAACATTTTTTGAACTGGTGCCTCCTTTTCTAGTCAATATTTCGATACTACCCTTCCCACTCTAGAGAAATAAGAGTGTACAAAACACATGGTGAAAACAAGAGTTAAGTTTTTTAAAAAATATTCTATTACTAATAGATTATATTTTTTCATTTAATTTTTTTTCCTAAATCCCCAATTTTTTTACATCAATTTTTTGCAATTTATAAAACATCATGAAATACCCAGCGAAGCGGTGGGTAACGGCTAGTGTTATATATTTTAGTCGTAGATAGGATATTGTTGGAATTGAAACGCCACTGAATTTCTTCCTCATTTAAAGAAGAGGAATAAAAGTTTTAGCTTACCTGTTATAAAGATAGGCAGGGGTTTTGATTATACAAAGTAATTCATAATAAAATATTGCGTTCAAAATAAGTATAAATTGACATTTTCAGCCTTTAAAGAATCATACGCTATAAATCCTGGTTAACATATTTAATTATGTTTCTTGGATAATATACGTAATGAACTGCAATGGACGAAACATTTTTCCTACTGCTCACACACAAAGACAGCACGTGCACTACAGAAATTAAAACACACTATATCATTCAATTTAATGTAGGTCTGAATGTAATGTAATCTTTAAGTTTTTCATCCACTTCCAGAACTACCGAAATATATGAATTTTCATTCATGCGAGATATAAAAATGATTTAAATACATACAATCAACATAAGGTAAACAGTGTTAAAGTTTACAATTGTTAGTACGTAATCAGCGTGTTTTTTTAGTCTTTTTAGACTATATTTGGTTAATCTGCTGAAGTCCCGACGGGTCATCTCAACGCCCCCTAATTTCCTCTGAGTCTTTTCCTGCCCCCCTGAAAGCTTCAAACGCTCACAAGGGGGCGTTATCGCCCGCGTTGAGAACCTATGATCTACAGTAACGTAAAAAGGACGAAATCAGAGCTGCAAACTTACTCCCCTCACCGCAATGGAAAAGTTTTGAACTTAGAGAAATTTAATATACATCATATCTTTAAGGGCACCAGGACTTCACAGAAATAACACCGACCATATAACAATTATAGCAGGGTTCGGCAACCTGTGGCACGCGGTACAATTCTCAGTGACACTCTACAAATTTGTCAATGTTTGACAATTTCATTGTCAAATTTGTCAATGGAAGCTGATAAATTTATAATAGACCTTATTTGACAAACGTATTTAGAATTATGGTCATTTATGAAATTGCGATACAATCTGAAACATAACTCTAAAGATAAGTTTACAGGTATTTTGTAAATTATTGAATGTGATTGCAGGAGAGATTTAATTGCTTAAAGGCAGAAAAGTGCATGTACTCTGCTTTCCTTTTTGGGTCTACTTATCTAAGTAAAATATTCTTTTCTCATGTGAAAAATATTTCGAGTCCGCATAGAAATTGTTTCGCAACTGACTGTTTAAAAGCGCGCCACAAATTATGTCCCTGATTTTGCCATATGAAAGTAGAGGCGTGCAAGCACTAGGTTCGCACATTAAAATTTTGATTTATCTTTTTATTTAACTACAATAAAGGAAAATGCTTATATTTTATGTTGTTTATCTCTTATTTTAAGAAATATGTCTGAAAATATTTAATAATAACACAATTTTCATTTTTTTATATTTTGTTGAAGAAATAGTTCTATTTTATGTTATTAATTTTTGTATTCAGAAATATCTTTAAATGGTACAAAATTAGTATGTAACAAAACTGTCAATCTTTATTATTGAATTATATTCTCTAACTCTGTATGCATTATCGCGGGAATGGAACTGCTTAAAAATGTCCTATGTGGCACGCTGAATCATATCGGTAGATTGGTTTGGCATGCCAAAGCTAAAAAAGTTGTCGACCCCTGAGTTATAGTGATATTTTTAAAGGTGCAAGCTTACCCCCAAACTGAATTAAGAGTTAAAACATAATTGCGACTTTTCATTTACCTAAATGAATTTAAGGGCATTCACCTTTAGAAGTAAAATAAAAACGAATTTTAAATCAAGGTACACAGAATAACCGAACGGCTTAAGAGTAAAGGGTAGATGGTGCTAGTTTCAATTGAAAAAATTACAAAATTAGAATCTATCCTACTTGTAATTGCGTCACTATCGCACTACGCATAAATTTACAATGGTGGTTGGTAGTTAATACCCTTTTGTGAATAATGCAAAAACAAGCATTAATACCCTTTTCCACCCACATCAAAATCGTGCGTATACCTAATTATTAAACACAAGTTGCCGCAAACCGGGGAGGTTGCAGATGTAAGGGGGCTCGGGGAAGAAGGATATAGTTTTAAGAATAATAATTTTATTTTAAGCTTATCACTTTACGAGCAATTTACAACTTATTCAATAACTTTGGGAGCAATATTATAATCTAAACTCTCAATCTAACCTATAAGATAATTCAAAATGACTTATCTCTTGAGCCGCTTGTAGTTCACTTGCAACTCCTTCTTGAACTACAACAGCTTGGTACAAACCAATCCCTATATCCACTGTTTTGGGTGGATCCTAAGTTTGAACACTACTTTCAGTACACACAATTTCTAATTAACTTTCCTCTATTAACTTTTCACGATTTAACCTAATACACCCAATGTCAGGGCTTAAATACCATTTACAGTAGTATAAAATTGTCATATCTATGGAAAGCGGTTTTTAAACTCGAATCACAGTTACAGAATAGTTTCCACATGAGGATTAGAAGAAGAACCACGGATAGAACCTGTCACAAAGCAATATAAATTCCTTACATATTCTAAAACAGCTTTAGGTAAATAAACGTGGAGTATAATCAATGAAATTTTGTTGTTGCTTATGCCACCTGACCGACAATAGCATCATATCAAGGTCCACGAAATTCATCGCAGCTAAGAGCTAGATTCTTACGCCTCTCGTTAGCCTTACATTTGAACACCATGGAGGTGACAGTACGGTTTTGCTCGGTTTCCCTCCAAATTTGAGGGAGAACACCCTGAGGGTGGTCAGGGCCTCCCATATCTCTGCTCCTTCCACCAATCTCACGAGAGGACCTACGGCTCGATGGCTATTTAGAGTCCCCCCATGCCGCAAAGGGGCACTATACATTTACAAACATCCATGCATTCTACGGGTTTCTAACCCAGGCCCAACGGCACGACAGTCAGCTTCGCTAACAATCATACCGGATGGGCGGCTGAAGCAATGAAATAAAATTACTTACGGAATGAAATAAATCTCTTGCGCCATAAACCTTAAAACTCACTCACTCATTCCAGAAGGAGATAATTAAAACTGGGTTCAGAAATAAAATATAAAGGCATAACCATTTAGGAATTCAACGAGCAATGTGTAATAATCATTGTATTATTTAAACATAATTAATAAAACCAATTTAGAAAAAAGCTAGTAAAAAGCTTTGTTGCAAATATGTTCACGGCTGGTTATACGAAGAATTTAGCTTATAAAATTCTAACAAACTCTGATTTTTAAAACACAAATTTCTTTTAGTGAGAATTTTTTCAGATTCATTTTAAACATCCATCCTTTAAAATATGAAATAAATTATTCTCAAGATATGGAGATGTAATTTAAAATATATAATTTAATATAACGAAATGTAACTTAGAGCTAATTTTTTCTACAAATGTAAAACAGGTTCACATATTTGAACGCGAAGACTTTCTACAAAAATGCCACAGAACTATGTTCTTCAGTTGAACATTTTATTTAATTTTATAATTAATTTTCAGAAAAGGAAAATTACAAAAATAGTATTATTCATTAAATATGAAACGGAGACCTTATTAATTTAAATTATTTTTCATGTGTTGGCTGCAAAACACAATTTTACTTAATAAGAATTTAATTATAAATTCGATATATGTGTGTGTGTGGAAATTAGTTTGTAGATAATATAGTTATCTCTTTCATTAGTGTATGAATATTATTGCAATAAACATACACTGATGAATAAAGCATGCATATTGATCCAAATTTAATTTCGATATAACGAGATTTAAAAATACAAATCCACACGTTTTGTTGGTTTTATAAAATTCAATTAACTTTTCGTTTTAGAGACGCTTTAAAAATATGTATAACAGGTAAAGTTTGCAATAATTATTCATGAAAATGTCAGATGAATCAAATTTTATTTATGATTATTCTGATGTTATCTAAATAATGCAGTGAATAGAGGTATTAATAAACGAATTTAAAAATTTGCCCTTTAACATTTTTATTTACTATTTATTTGTAGTAATTACGCAGAATTTTTATTTAATATAGTTTTTATTTATCTATTATGGTTTTTAATATCAATTCCAATTAAATATAATATCAATAGACACTCATTATTTGAATTATTTGTATAGTCGGGTGTCTTATTTAAATATTAGAACTGGTTTTTGAGTATGATTATACTAATCTAAAAATTGCAAACTGACAGTTATATTTGTCAGTGGAGCGTTTTTACAGTATTGATATGAATGTTGTGTAATTAATGCTTAAAATAGTGTAAATAATTTGTATCTGGATGGAAAATCATTAATATCAATTTCTGTTGTATTTATTTTACGCTAAAATTGTAACATTCGCAAGCCACGCCATCCCTTACGTAAAACTGGCGTTTCAATCGAAACTTGGCAACTTTTTTGGAGACCAAATTTGGCGAGTTGGTGACCACTTTGGTGGGTTGGCGACCCTTTTTGGCAACTTGACTATCCTATGGATGCTTCTGATAATTATTAGAGAAATCTATTACTATCACGATCTATGAAGTAAGCGAATCTTTGGAGAAAGATCCGTGCAGCATATAAATAGGAGCCGCTCACTGAAATTGAGTCAGTATTATTTTGACCCTTGAATAGTCGACAGGCGATTAGTTGCTACGACCGAGCGAGTGCTGGTGAATAATCTTAATCATTAAGGATTTGTAGTTTTAGATATTGACATTTGTGTCTGAGCACTGTAAAATGTATGAAAGCCTTCCGAGATTTATCTTGCGAATTTTGCTCTGCTGTATCCTGTATTTCTAAGGATTGTTTTTCCACAATAATTTTCATCCCTCTTAAAGAACTGTTTTGCTCTTTGAGACAGATAGCATAAAATCCTCGAACCCCGTACTTCGTATCAGCATTATTATAATAAAACAGTAAGACATACTTATTATCATAGAATAATAAGTATGTCTAATACAAAGGATTTAAAGCTTTGTTTTATCAAAGGTTTTGTTGAGAAAATAATTTTTTTTTGCATTTGTTTTTAGGGGGAGGAAGAGAATATGTATGCATTTTAGAATATCTTATTCACGGTTTCCAAGTCCCCCCCCCCCAGTTACGAATACCAAATTTTTTTACAAACTGATTTAAAATTACCTGCAGGTGGTATTCATTGAATTGGAATTATATTGCAAATTTATGTCGCACGACCAAATTTATATTATGTATCATTTTTCATATATTCTGTATTAAGCTGTCTAAAAGAGAGAAAAGAGAGCGAGCGAGAGAATACACATTATATTGCTTTGCTTATTTAACGTTATTTAAAATCAAGTAACAGATAGTAGACCAATTTAGTTTTATTTAAACTTGTTTCTCTAAATTAAAACTTCTTTAAACTTTCCTGTTATCACTAGGATACTGACGTTTAATTTTTCTTTACATTGAATTCTACATATATTACCCACCTTTACGTAAAAAGTTTTTTCAAAAAAAATTCCACACTTTTTTTTTTTTAAAATATTTTTCTCCAGAAAGTTAGTCTAATAATGTCAAAAATTAATAAAATTCTCCGCTTATGTCTGAATTTATCAGCAACGAATTTAATTTTTAAAATGCATCAATAATTTTGATCAAAATAGTAATCAATACTAATTTTCATCAATAATTTTGATGCAAAGTTTTACAAAGAACAGGTTTAAGCAACAATAATACATGTACTTGGAAAGTGGTCCGTGTGACATCTTTATACAGTAACTAACATCACAACTCTTTGATGGTTAATAATAATTGACAGACAAATTATAGTACGTGGGGCATAAAGGAAAATAATGAGCGTCGTATTTGAATAAAAAGTACGAAAAGTATATTTTAAATTATTTTTTTCTACTGATATTAATATAAAACTTACACGAAACATATACTTTAATAAAATAACTATCCTAATTTTTTTCAAATCTTTTACCAAATAAATGAGCTGTGCAAAAGTGCTGTAGTTTTGTTATACAAATAAAAAACTTAAATGCAACGTAGCTTCATGTGTATAAAGAGTTATTGGTATATTTTTGGGAATGGTAAAATTTGCGTAGAACAATCACTTTGTGCACTTGCCTCATTTTATCAAAAATAAATTATAAGAAAACGTTTACCGTAAAATCTGACGTATAACGCGTACTTTAACACAAAAAGTAAGTTCAAAATTTCAGGGGGAGCATTATACGGTGGGTGTAAAAACGAGAGCTTTAAAAATAAAAAGAAATGTGTATAGAAAAAAATTAGACTTCTACGTGTATCGAAATACTGTTTAGTTAAAAGAAATTACATTCCTAATTAAATGAAGGGGCTGTAATTCTAGAAGCATGCAATTTTTTTCTAAAGCTCCTTAATATTACCTCCAATAATTTACTTCAAAACATAAGAACGCGTACGCTCACGTACATCTCAGGTTTCTTTGTAAAAAAGGGGGGAGGAGAGAAATGCGTGTTATACCGCGAATATATCATAAATTTCAAAATTGCAGCTTGAAAGTATAGGCGCGCATTATACGGCGGGGCGGCTTTATACGCCGGATTTTATGGTATCTAACAAATAAAAAAATTCCATTACCACTCCCTGGCGGGGTAATTTCACTGTATTCTTTCGTTTTATTATAAACGGAATAATATAAAAATGCAATACGAAAAGAAAAATACCTTTATACTGTATTTTAATGCGTTTTTTAACACTCGAAATTAGAGTTGAGAGAAATTGTTAATCTTAATTTTTCAAATTTGCTCTTTGTGATAATGTTGAACATGTATAGAGCTAAACATGAATAATCAAATGAATGAAAATAAATTGAAAAAAGGATTTCTTCAGTAGTTTTTAATCAGTAATCATTTTACAGTAGTTATATAAACGATTCCTTAAATTTATAGTTTTGAAAGAATCGTTTATCGAGGAATTTAGATGAATTATTTTGTAATCACAGACTAATTAATATTATTAAGATATGAGTAAAAATATAAAAGGAGCTGGATCTTCAGTGAAGTAATTTATAAATAACTTCGAAATAAATTCATATTTAATATTTACTTTAATTTCTTAATTTCCTTAATTAATTCAAGGGTCAAAATTTGGTAGCAAAGACCGCTACTAGATGGTGCTACCATGAAATGGCTTTCTCATTTGGGGACTCGCCTAGTCTGCAAAGGCTTGGTTGCCGATTTACAGTCCAATGGACACGGCTGGCCAAGTGGTCAAGATCACGGATTGGTGACCGACATGTCATGAGTTCAAGCCTAGTGCTAATGAAGACCCGTTGCGGGAAGGAGGCCGCTGCACGTTAAATCTGTCGAGGCTCAAGCGTCAAGCGGTGTGGAAGTTCGGAAAGAGGGTAGTAGCTCACATTCTTCGTCCTCGTCACTGAATAATGGTTCAAAATTACGAGACCGTTGACTTCCTGTTGATTTAGAGAGCGATGTGGAAAAACACACTCACTTTAACATTTGCCAAGAATGCAAAAGCTAAGTAGTAATACGTTTTTAAAAGTTATAAAATTTCTGACATACTAATTTGTCAAAAATAATTTAAGAAAATATATAATATACTGATTTTTAACCCCTTAACTGCCACCGGATTATACATCAATCTCACTCAACCAGTGCGTTGAGTGCCCTGAACGTATATTTCCGTCTTTCCGAAATACGATTATATTCTTTTCGCTGCTGTGAGTAAAACTATTCCGAAGTTTTTGGAATGGAATAAAATGACCTTGACAGTGCTTACGAAGGGTTTACTTATTCTAGAGAAAAATTTGCGTATTTGTGCCCCCCCCCCCCTTCCGAAACCACCTACGTACGCCCATGTGAAAAACGGTAGCATTGAAGAACGAATCGCATATCTTTTAATAGGTATTTAAGGGGTTAATTTGTAGTTTATGAGTCAAAAGATGTTACAGAATAATTCTGACTCAGGTTTAGTAATCTAGGATGAGTTCTGTTTTCTTTTTGATGTAGATTGTAGAGATTTTAAATGTTAGATATATTTAAAATCCTTAAAATTCTAACTTTTAATAAATAAAATTTTATTTTGATTTGATTTTTATCGTATAGTAAAAATGGAAGGATTATTTTGGAAATAAATACTGTGAGTTATTCAGTTTCCTTTTTTTAAATCCATATAAACCTATTCACATTATTTAGTGTATTTGAAGCTATTTTTTATGGTATTGCTACAATTTTATTCTAGATAATATAAAATGAACATAGAATATGTTCACGGATGACAATTCAAACATGAAATTAAGAAAGAGATTTTCTTTCTTTTTTTTTAAATATGAAAAAATGGGGACGTAAAACCATTGCGAAATATCAATGAATAAGTCTTTACTTTCATTTATTTATTTCTTGTTTTTCTACATCTTCTTATAAGTAGAAAAAAAAAGCATTAAAGCCTTTATCAATCCTAAATATTTCATCAAAATTTTACTTGGAAAAATACTTTGATTTTTTTCTCTGTTAATTTAGTCTTAATCAGCTTATTTACGATAGAGATTATATAATTTTAAGTCGTATTCAATGTCACTATCCTTAGGAATTAATCGGTTAAAATGACAGTTTCGACGCTTTTTAAAAAATGACCCTATTAACCTTAAATTTCGTAGCGATTAAAATTAATACAGAAAATTTAATTTGTTTCTTTTGTAACAACAAATACTTTTTCGTTGTATTGTTGAGCGAGAATATAATAATTAAGTAATTTACTGAATCAGATTTTTTTTAAATATAATATTGTATAACTTAGTTTCTTTTAATAAACTTTCAGTGAGGTTTTTATTATTATTTATTTACTCTATGGGAGGTTTTTTATTAAGAAACCAGATGAATTTTTTTATTTCTTAACTACAACACAGTTTTTAAATGAGGATAACTATAATGCATATTTGTAGAGACATTATTGTCTATGAGTATTCAATACGATTTAAATTTAATTATAAATGCAGGTAAATTTTATATTTACCTTCTACGATAAAATCAGTAACTATTTTCTTACTTAGCAAATCTATTTTAATGTATAGATACGTAAACTATAGTAAAAATGAATTTTCACATTTCAGTTTTTGACATTTATAGTTATTTCCCTCAAAAATTTTAAACATATTTATCTCAGAAAGAAAGAAAAAGTCATTTAAAATGTTAAGGATTTTTTTTTTGTATTGCACCAAATTCTTTGAATCTTTTCTTACCTATTGTTATTAGTGCATGTAACAAAAGCTGGTATGGAATTTTTGATTCAAAGCAATACTTATATTTTAAAAAATAGTTGAATTTAGAGTTTAAACATTTTAAGGGAAATTTCACTAAACATTCAGAAAAGGAAAGTATTTTCCGAATATCAATCATGCTAGCAGAAAACCCAAACCAACTGTTGTTATAATAAGCTTGACGTATTGTTAAATCAAATTTCATGGGTGTACGTCAATTATTATGGGGGGAGTAGAATTTAACCCCCCCCCTTTTCATAAATTATAGAACTTTTAGAACTATTTTTAAATCCTCTAATTTTCAAGAGTTAATTACTGAATATTAATAATATGCTGAATTTTATTAATGAATTGAAAGACAGTTGTAATAAAAATAATTATTATTAAAAACAATTTCTTAATTTGCATTTTTGATGTAAGAATATATTATAAGATACCATTTTATTTTCACTCGAGATAATGGAAATGTCGTCTGAGATTTATCGGAATTCGACATACGATTCTAAGGAATTTAATTATGAAATTTATGTTTGTACAGCCATTTAGTCCGTTTCAGTAAATAAAATTAATCAGTCATTTTTTTGACTAAAGCAGCAAATGATCGTCACATTTGTTTTAAAAAATACCTGAAATTCTGAATATAATAACTTGACTTTCATAATCAATGCTAAATGGCTTCATTTACAACGTTGAAGCGTCGAAAATTATAGTAGTAATAATTTTCTTCAAAACATTCATTATTTATTTGAAGTTCTTCAATTCTTCACTTCGATAAATATGACGGACATGGCACCGTAAAAAGAATTTATATACCGTATCTTCTAGGGTATGCCATCACTTCTTATAACACAAAAAATATATAAGCTTTACACTCACGGGTGCATGTAGTATGCCTGTCATAAAAATATGATTGTTTTAAATATAAAGGAAGCCAACCAAAAAAAATTAATACATTTCTACATATATATAATTACTTTTTATTTAAAAGTAATGACATACCTTATGAATTTTCATTGGCACTAACGTATTATCGCAACCTTTTGGCGATATCATTTGAAACGAAGCACCTGGTTACCAATTCAGCACGTACGACACATAGGAAATCGGGGTTGCCAACTTGGCAAGTTATTAATAGAGTTGGCGATTGTTGCGATAATACGTAAGTATTCGGTACTGGAAAACAGGAAGAACTCCTCATAATTGTCTTCCATTATATCTTCATGCACACGTCATCGAATTCTATTTTATTTTTTTACCATCACTGGTACAATGACCCATAAATAAATATAATCTTCCGTGCCATCTACATTGTTAGATATACTACATTTTCAAATGACTTTTGAATTATGTTAGGTTTAATTTCCTTCCATATTTTTATTACCTCTCCGCTTTTTACAGACTTCAAATAATAAAAGCATTGGCATACACCAGGGGTAGGCAGACTTTTCCGGAGTACCGACTAGTTCTTCCTTTTTCAAGACGTTGCGATCCACCCAGTATCTAGTCTAGTTGGCAACGGTGTTCTGTAAGTATGTTTCGTTTAGTATGCACGTCTTAAGTCTTAATAAAAACGGTCACCGCAAAATGTCTTGGCGGTCCACCAGTCGGTCGCGATCGACTTAATGCCCACCTTGGGCATACACATTCCTGGTTTCTTCATAAAAAAAAGTACTCGTCATTTGGCTTAAAGTTATTTGGCCAAAACTTAAGAATTCCAGTTTGAAAGAATCAATGCCTAATGCTTCGGAATATACGGTGTTATAAAACGTACTTTTAAATAAGAAATGAGAATAAAATCATCATCATTTGACATGAATAACATTATCATGGTTGAGAAAACAAAAATAAATTTATTTAGATTTCGTTATAATAGTCTGTAGTAAAATATTTGGTTTTACAAATGGGGGGAAAAACACATGCTAATAGTCATTTAAAATATCCATCACTTCTTCCGAAATTAAATTCTTTCTTGTTTTGCTATTTATCAAACTTAGATTTTATTTTAGACTTTCAACCACACAAAAAAAATGTTGTTTACCTAATGGAATCATGATGTAAGTTCAAATTAAAGACCGTAATGAGTTTCTGCCAATTTTAATTCACCCTAAATTAAAACAAAAACCTCATTCTTCAAATCCAAGAAAAACTCGACAACGATAAAGTGAATTCTTTGTGTTGGGGAAAACAATTCCCATTGCCAACTCTCAAAACGAAATTAATCACCCAAAAGAAATTTCGCAGGTAATCAGACAAAAAGAAGAGTCGCTGGGTTGTTGAATTTCAAATTTATTGCTCTTGACATTCCGGGTGAATTATAATCGTGATTTGAAGCAATCGGTTTTGGAGATGATTCCACTAACAGAGAATAATGGGACGACGCATTCGTTTGCAGTAAAAATTCATCTCCACTCTTAGAAATCCTTTAATTAGATTCGCTCACCCAAAACGCTTTTGCCTGTCCGTTTTCATTACCTTGATACAGATCGAAAAGATGCAGATAGTGTGAGACTCTCAGGGCTTGCAGGAGTTTGGTTAAAACAAATACCATTCAGCACTGCGAGATCTCGCGTTTTTATGTCTTTGATAAAGCCATAGAATTCACTTTTGGCCGTAAGATTTGGAAAAGTGGAATGTAATGATAGATCATCTACCTGAAGGAAGGAAGCAAAAGTGTAATGTTATTGTTTGGATATAAATTCATAAATTTGTTACTTTTAAAGTATGCTTTAAGATTCAAGAATATTATTTAGAATTGTTTGTTGGAAACAACTTTTTCGAAAAGGTTTGTGCCTTCCTACTATTGAATCTAAATGTAACACATCTGCTGTATTTGTATTTAAATGTGTATCAATCATTGATTCGAAACTTTAAAAAAAGTATTTCATCATTTTTTTTATCTCGGAAGCTTTTGTAAACCTGTTTTTTTTCAGATTTTATACCTTGAAAAATAATAATGCTTTTCTTGTAAATAATAATTTTTTCAAGTTTGTATTCTACTTCACAGGAAATAACGTTTACCCTATATTTCCAAATGTAGGTCGATTCGTTTTTCTCTCTAAATATTTATCCAAAATTCATACCCAATAATTAAACCGAATTGAAAAAAAATCCTGTTATTATCAAATATGTTGTCAAACGAGTGAAAACATCGTCAAACAGGTGGAATATTTTCCTAACAAATTTCTGTAAAATAAAACGCCAGACGCCAATGCTGATAACTATATTTCTGGTAACCTTATCTGGAGCTAACACACTTTTTCCGTTCATTTGTTATCTTGTATATCATCTATACTAGTTTTATTTTCTGTGTCCTTTTTTCTCTTTTTATTTGGGAAATGAGAGGGACCAGAAGTTCGAATACATTTAATTTCAAATCCCAATCGATCGTGTTTACTGAAAATTTTAATAACAATACGGCTTCTCGGTATTTCTCTGTGTAAGAGAAACAAGTGCAAGTGGATGAAAAATCATTTTAACTTGGAGAAGAAACCAAAATCAAAAAAGACAATACGTGATCGTCGACCTATGTCTCCAGCCCTAGGGAAAAAAACTCGCTGTATTATCATCATGTGTATTCAAACAACCCAGTAAGTGAACGTGAATTTTAAGAACTATTTGGAAACTCAGAATCCTCCCTTTTTTCACATAAAGAACACTTTTAGAGTTGTAATTTAATATTTTTAGTCGCCAGATCTGGAAATGGTATAAGGAATTATTCCCCAAATCTGGAAATAGTTGATCCGGATCAGGACAATGGAACAAAATAATGAAATTATTGTATTGTCATCGGTCCTTGACAAGTATACAAAATTTCGAATTAATCTGACCTTTTAAAGTGAGTAAAAATCGAGTTCAAAGATCCTGTTATATACAAATGAAGCTTATAAAAGTGAGTTAAAAAGAAACTATTGTGTCTGTGTGTACGTGAGTGTGTGAACCCAACACTGAATTGGTTTCAGTTTTCAAGTCCAAAGCTCTACAGCCTGAAGCTTGTATATAATTCAGCGAACATTAATATTTTAAGATTTATTAATAATTTTACGACTCTTAATAAGTTAGAATAGATTTAATTAGAGAAATATTTCCATTTTATGGCAGAAAAAAGAAAAATATTGATGAAAATCGAATAAATGCTTACATTATTTTTTAGAAAAAAGACTCTTACTATTCTACGAATTTCAGCTTTTCCCGATGAAATATCTTTTCAATTTTTTTTTAGTATTCAAACACTTTTTCTCTTATCTTCTGATGTATTGAAAATTATTATAAATAACACACTTTTTCTTGTTTCGTTCGTTGAATTTTTAAGTTGGCATAGTTGTGCAGCTGATGAGTTCATTTTTCTCGAAAGTCATCATGCAGTACAATAGAACCCATTACAGATTTAAATTCCATTGGAGTACACAAAGTACTTGAATAAAATGGAGAAAAGATTGGGAAACCTAATCAGATGGATAATAATTTTTTAAAAAAATTAATACACCAATTTCTTGCTCTTCTTTACTTATTTTTGTTATTAACACGGGAAAAAATTAATAAAAGGATTTTTCTGAAGAATGACCACGTTCAGAGCCGTGTTTTTGCAAAAGCGAATAATTGGAATTGATAATTGGAGCATTGATAATTGAAATTTTTATGTTGAATTTTTCTAGGAGGTGAAATATAAATAGTTTTGCCTTTTATTTTGATCAAATGAGTTGTTGATAATGAAATGAACTTAAATGAAATGTTCAAAGAAAGAACCCATGTAAAATAATATGTGCCAATGTTGTGCAAGAATTATAACACAAAGTACAGGTGATTTGAAATAAATAATTTTTTGATATTTATTCGCTCTTGAATTAAAATATAGATAAATAGCTATTTTAAGAATATTATTAAAAATATATATATTAAAATACAATTTTTTGGTAAAAAATTAAGGGGGGGAAATGACATACTTTCAAAACATTGTTCTTTTATGAAATATATATGAAATTTATTATGGAAATATTTATGAGGTATTATTTTGCCTATATACAGCTATAATCTCTTCACCGAACCTGAATTAGGATTTTTGAAATATACTTTTTACATAGATGCAAATTAATTCCCATATAATATATCAGAGTGGAGAAATTTTTATATAAAAACTGGTTATTATTTCAATTGATAGTAACTCTGAAATTAATATAAATTTTTCGTAATTCCTGGTTCAGAATCTGTAGAAAAGTCTAAGGAAAGGAAGAATAAGAAAAATATTATTATTATATAAAAACATTTTCCATAAAAAAAAGAATATTTTGAAAGTATATCTTTTTTGCTTCATTTTTCTGCCAAAAAATTTAAATATTTTCTTTCTGTAATAATATTCTTAAAACAATTTTTATAGTAAAACTAAATATCAAAAACTATTCATTCATACTCTTTTGCGAAATCATCATTCCAAACATAGTCAGTAACTTTGCTTTGTGGAGTAGGAATATATATTTTATTCCATGGCGGGAAAAAACGACTATTTTCTGTATAAAATATTTAGCAAATATCCAGATTCGTCTAACAATAACGTAGTTTTAATTAGCAAACACTTGAATCAGTCTCATTGAAGTCTTTGAAAGATATCATTACTAAAAAGTCATCTTTTTTCCTATTTCACAACGAACTTTTTTTCTTACTATTATATAGTTTATTCTCTCCCAATATATATATACATCTCGTTCAAATTTTCAGTCGTTAAAAAAATACTTTCTATTCATCCAATCAAGTTAAAATAAATTTCGTTAAACTTGCAGTGGATGACATTTGTTATTAATACAGTTTTTTCAAATACTATTTCATTAATTACAGGTTAATTAATTAAATTAATTACCGGTTTTCGACGCCAATTTAGATTCCTCTCCATTGTTGTAATAATGTAACTGTTAAGACAGTGACAAAATTTGGCGTCAAAAACTGGTTTTTCAGCCAAACTAGCCAAAACGGGTGTGCATTGTTATAACAATGCAGACAAATCAGACTCTTTTTTCAATTCTTACTATTAGTTCACTCTCTCTTTATGTGTATATATATATTGTTAAGTTTATCAGGGTTAGATGATTTTATGCAAATCAGTCGCAAACAACAAGACAGTTCTTTAAGAGCGATGAGAATTTATAGTCGAAAATCAATCCTTTAAAATACAGGATTCAACATTAAAATTTGTAGAATAAATTTGTAGAATCAGAAGGATTTCACCCCTTTAACAGTACTTGGACACAATTATCAGTATCCAAAATACTAGTAAGTATAAGATTATTCACAAGCACAGTGGGGCTAATCCCTAGCCAAAACAATGCTCACTAATCTCTGGTTGAAACAAGACTGACTCGTTTCAGCGAGATCTCTCAATTTATAGACCCGGCGGAAACTTCAAGAAAAATCCGCTTGCGTCATAGATCTTGAAATTAGTGGATTTCTCCACTAATTTCTAGAAGAATCCAGAGAGTCTCGGACTCGTCAACATGGTCGCCGAAGTCACCAAAATGGTCGTCAAAAATGATGCCAACTTGGCCATCTCGCCAATATTTCGCCAAGTTCCCATTGAATCGCCATTATAACGTAAGGGACGGCGTTGCTTGTGAATATTACAGATTTAACACAAAATAAGCATAATATAGAGTAATATAGATGCATTAAATATCCAAATACAGATTATTTACACTATTTTATACAAAATTCGTAACAATATATATATATATCTTGTTCAAATTTTCAATCGTTAATAAAATACTTTCTATATCTTTCTATATCTTTCTAGGTATAAAATTCTTTCTACATCCATTCAAAGTAGGAATTGACTTAATTTTTTTTTTAATATTACTTGTTATAATACAATTTTAAATCCCCAAATCATAACAAATTAACAGTTCGCTATACAGAAAGTAAGCCTAAAAACTCCTATTTTCATAAGATATATTTTTATGCCTGTAACATTTTTTTAAATGTATAACCCTAATTTATTCTCATCAAAATAAGTAACTTATAAGAAGATTCATTATGACAGACAAAAGAAATTTACAGGATTAATAGAACACGGCTTATGTAATAGTTAATATTTATAACCGCATAACACACAATTATGCAACTAACTATTTGCAGTATTTTCTCTAACAATTATCCGGATGTATATGATATACCACATTGATTACAAAGAAAGTATAGAAATACTAAGCCATTCGACAGACATCACATGACAGGGTTCTATTATTCTGTATTTCATTCATTTAAAAGGTATAACATGAATTATATTCACAAATGTTTTCAAAAGGCAATTGTGAGTTGTACAATGCATTGCAGAATAAAAACAGAATGTAATTTATAATTTGCATATAATCATTATTAATGTATTTGATGAATATGCATGTTTATCTTTAATATTTCCTTAATTTTTTTTAAAGAATTCACTTCAAAGACTGTTTGTTACTAGAATTTCAATTCATCAGTCTATATTAAAAAATTTACAAATGAACTCTAATTTACCGAAACCCTATTAAGGTATCCGACTTCCCTAAAATTGTGAATTTTGGCAAAAATTGAAAACCTTTTTTCATTCTATTTTATATGCCTTCTTATTAGCTTTTTAAAAATACCAGGTTTTTTTCCTGTTCACTAGAACAAAAACTACAAGTATTTTAGTAAAAGAAGATGTGAGCCAATACTTTAAAATACGTTTTGCTCGAAAAGTGTGTTTTTGAAAATACTCCAAAAAAGCCAGCGATTGCTACAAAAATTTTAAAAATAATGAACTGAAATTTTGTGTGTATATTCTGTATAATAGTAGAAGTGTTTTAACCTTCAGATTTCTTAATCACCGTTTTATTACAAAATTTACAGTCCCTTATGTGAATATAATCACTGTCTTTTTACGTAATTTCATATAATAACTAAGATAAAGTGCTGTAGTTTTTGTAAAAATTAAAATATCTCTTATCCTGAAGGTCACTTCAAAATAGAATAACATAGCAACACATCAGAATTGAAAAATAGAAAATGGGTTTATAAACTTTTGATACAGAATGGGCCACGTTTATATTATTTCTTGTCAATTTTTACCCATTTTTTCCCGTTTTAGTAATAATAATTTCTTTTTCTATTCTTAATTTTAGTATATTTTTCTTAAAATGTACTAAACAAATCTAAAACCAACAAAAAACCCCATATCTCCATTTTTTTAAAAAACATAGTTGTCGCAAGTAGCGAATACCTTGATTGAATTTCTCAACGAATTTTCTTTTCCACCGATTAAAATAAAGGCAAATATATATATATATTTAACGAGTAATAAACCCAGAACTAGTGAATTATTTCAACAGCTGGAAAAAATTTTGTTTATTAATTTGTACTAGAAAAAAAAAATTTTTTTTTCAGGTGACATATTTTTCTTGTATAGAACAGAAAAAGCAAAAAATTTTGACAAGAAATGGTAAACACCATTATTAGACTTAACAGGTGCAGATGGGTCATGAGAGTGGAACCTATCATATGAGTTTTGAATAATACAGGAAATTCCTTTCTCATTTCATACCACTCTACAGTGCAGGAGATATTTTGAGATTTTAACGATTATATTACATTTGATGACGGACTCTTATCTGTAGAACTTAAGTTGAGGGTATGAATAGAGAAGCCAATGAATAACATTTCTGTTTCAGAAATTGGTGATGTAACTCCTATCTAATTTGTTACGCCTTCTAGTGATTTACATTGTTTATAGAAACTATGAAAACATACCTTAAGCAACAGGATGTATATGACACAGTACTTTCTTCTCTGTATAAAATCGAAAAACAGCTTTTTTGTGCCTGAAAACAAAAAGATTTATCAAACATCTATTACGCAGCATTTTAATATCTCCAGTAAACTAGAGCATAATAATTTCCTAATAATATTTTTAGCTTTTGAATAATAAGTGTGTAATTTCTAACTATGAATATTTTTTGTGTGGATGAATTTATAAAAAGTAGGAGTAACAAATTTGTATTTTGTTTGGATCCCGATAAAAAGAATAACCCTGAATCAACGAACACAACGTTTGATCCCGATAAATTTATTAAATCGGGGTCCGATTGTATGTTATAAGAAATAGTATATACACTGCTGGCCACCGTAAATGCAACACCCTGAAGGAAGCACGCAAATAACATGAAATTTACAACATGCATTAGCGGAGGTGAGATATGCAAATGATTAGAATTTAGAGAGAGATATGAATGATTAGTGCACATGGCAGTGACGGATCGCTCAGTCACATCACGAACCATAGCACAGCACATTGAGTCTATAACGCATCATTCAGTGTCTGCGCGTACCATTCGACGTCGTTTACAGCAGAGTGGTCTGTCCGCAAGACGTTCATTGCTTGGTCTGCCTTGACGCAGAACCACAGACGTCTCCACGCCAATGGTGCGATGAAAGAAGGATGTGGGCGCAGAATGGAATGAAGTTGTCTTTACTGACGAGTCACTCATCTGTCTGCAACACCACGATGGTCGGATTCCAGTCTGGAGACACCGTGGTGAGAGGATGCTGGACAGCTGCGTTATGCACCACCACACTGGTCCTGCACCGGGTATTATGGTATGGGGCGGTATTGGATATCACTCTCGCACTCCTCTAGTACGCATTGCCGGTACTTTAAACAGCCAGCGCTACATCTCCGAGGTGTTGGAGCCAGTTGTCCTTCCTTACCTTCAGGGCTTGGCCACAGCCATATTTCAACAGGATAATGCGTGGCACGCATTGTCCAAAAGTTCTTTGTCAATCACCAGATTGAATTGCTTTCCTGGCGGTCCATGGTTGCTCAACGATTGACCCAGATTACACCCCCAGCTGCCACACCAGATCAACTTTGGCAACGTGTGGAAGCTGCTTGGTCTGCTGTACCCCAAGAACACATCCAGAGTCTCTTTGAATCAATGTCGAGACGTGTGGCAGCGGTGATCTCCAACAATGGCGGCTACTCTAGCTACTGATTCTGGCAGGAACCACACTTCACAGAAGTCTATGAATTTAATCATTTGATACTTCGTCGACATGTTATCTACGAAATAAATTTTGTTGTGCTATCTCTTGTCTTTCTTGGTGTTGCATTTACGGTGGCCAGCAGTGTACATCTCATCAATTCAAAATATATACTCATCAATTCAAAATATATATAAAAACTCTTCCAAAGTTTCCTCAACCTATGTACTGTAAGTAGAACGAAAATTATAAAATTTCTCTTACATCAAGTATGTGAATAAATTTAACCATCCCGCCTTTAGAAATTTAGAAATAATCCTAGAAGAAATATTACTAAGATCAAAAAAAGAGGCAAAGGCAATTTCTTTATATAAAATACCGAACAATGGAGAAATCCGTAATATTCAACGAATTCAAGATTTTATTTAAAATAATGTCAGAAATCATGAAAATTTGTAGTTTCTTCTAACAACAGCAATTTTTTTTACAAAACAAACTCTGAACTTGACATTCACGCAGGACATAAGCTCTTTATATTGCAAAACAATTTGTGTGGTGCCTGCAATTTTATTGCCTGTCATGTTTCTCATTTTTTGTATTTATTCCCACCTTAGTCATGCCGCTCTCAGTTCCTGAGTGGTACCTTTCTACGGAGTGGAATTACGTGCCTTTATCCCCTTTTATAGGGAATCAACCCTTGAGGGCAATTGAATTTTCAACACGCCCTTCAATTAGCGTTGAAACTGAAGATCCTTTCTAATAAAATCGTACTGATGGATAAATATTATCCCGTGAAACTTAAAATTAAATTGACTTTAGTAAACTCAGCATTAATTGTGTATAACGCTATTCTATATCGCTGGAGGGCATTTAAGGTAAGTAATTTTTTTTAAGTAATCATCAGTGACAGCATACTCTTTCGAACAGGGTAGTCGAAATAAATTTTAGGTTTTGAATCAGGTTTATTTTTGTTTGTTTAAGCAAAAATTTCTACTCCTGATATGCTGAGTATCGCATGAATTTAATGATAAATATTGAAAAGTTATTTCTCCATTTCTTAATATGCATATATTGCTACATTTTATACTTTTTATCCGAGAGAAAAATATATCATATTTGTCGAGTTTAAATTTAAATATAAATATAGAGCATTCTTTTTGAATATTAAATTTGTCACAATGTTAATATTAGTAACAGTATAAATTTTGAAATAAACAAGCATATGTGTAAGATCGTGTTTATTTATGGGGTCGTCTCAAGGATGTTAACTTCATCACAAAGGGGGAGAGGTGAAAATACAAACAATTTTCTTTGAAATTAAAAATAAATAATTTGAATCTTTTACACAATATTTATAAAGGAATGAGGTTTCAAAAAAGTACAAAAGGTTTGAAATATAATCATAATTTAAAAAATTATAAGCATATGAAATTAAACATTTCTGTAATAAATATTAAGTAAATTTTACGTTGCGCTTGCAATTTTCTTAAATAATAACCTTCTATGTATAAAACTATATAGAATTATAAAAAAAATGTACCATACTCTCTTTAAACTGTTCCTAATTTTAGTATTATATATCTTTTATATTTCAAAAAATATTTGAAAAAAATTGAAATTTTTAAAAAAAGTTCAAAAATTTAATTTTTTTTATTTTATAAAAAATATAATTTATTATCTTATTTAAAACAAATAGCTACAGTGTAATAAGGATACACATTTATCTTTATAAATCAACAGTATTGCTAGTAATTAGAGCTACTATTTTAGAAAATACGATGCGCAACGTAAAACTTAATTAATATTTTTTACAGAAATGTTTCCTATTTTCATATGCTTATAATTTTTTAAAATTATGATTATATTTGAAACATTTTACACCTTTAGAAGCCTCATTCCTTTTTAAATAATTTGTAAGAGGTTCGAATTATTTAATTTTTAATTTCAAAGAATTATATTTATTTGAAATTGTTTATATTTTCAACCCCCGAGACGAAATTAACACCCCTGAGACTCCTTATATTAAACTATGGAGTAAAAAGGAAGATTTAGATAAAAGGCAATAGAGAGAAAAATATTTTCTTACAGTGTGTATGAAAGTTGATTTATGAAGCGTTTTAATAATCTTTTACTTCAAGTAACAAAAGATGCTTTAGAATCTAGTCGCCCTCTAAAATAGAGCAAAATTTGACATGTTCTATTCTTAAGGTAATTTTCTCTATTGCAACCTTTTTGCTATAATATGTGGCACTTTTTTAGTTTTCCAACCGTTAAACACTCGCTGAAGGGTTAGATTTAATTATTGGGTTGTGTTTCACATCCAGTATGTAAAATCATAAGTTTGGATTAGTATCGTATTCTTTCATTGCCTATTTTTAAAGGCTCAGACATTTATCGAACATAATTTTTTTCTGAATTTTGAAGTTTCCATTTGCATAAAGACTTTTATCTCAACTATTTCTTAAATATATTATGTTTAATTCTATTATTAAGTAACTAAAATTTATTATTGTGCATAAGTCTTAGAAATTTTCAGAATAATGCAGTAATAACTGAATTATAATCCCAAACCTACGAATGTAATTTACAAATTTTTCCCTCTTTAGAAGCAAACAATTAAAAAATGTAAATTAAATATAACTTATTTTGAACTAAGAGTTTCTTAAAAAAATGTATGTCTTTAGTTGACTGAACCTTGATCTTACAAAAGCATTTAATGAATGTTTTTTTGATATTTAGTGTCATTCGAATTAGAAAAATGAAGAAAAAAATGTTATTATATAAAAAATAATTAGATGGGATTTACTGGCAAAAAATGAAGACAAATAAAGTATATGTTTTCAAAACACTTTCCTTCTATTGAAAATTCTTTAATAATAATATAATAATATTTTGCTTATATATAGCTAAAACTTCTATATACTCGTAAAGCCTGAGCTACGATTTATGAGATATATACCGTAAAACTCGGCGTAAAACGCGTACTTTTAACACAAAAATAAGATAGAAAAATACGGGTGCGCATTATACGCCGGATATAAAAATGAGAGCTTTAAAAATAAATAAAAGATGAGCATAGAAAAAAATTTACATAGATCAAAATACTTTTTATTTAAAAGAAATTACATTCCTAATGAACTTTAAGGGTTGTTTTTCTAGAAATACGCTATTTTTTCTAAAGCTTGGAATATTACCTCTAATAGAAGACTTCAAAGCACAAGAGTATTGCATATGTACACATTTCAGGTTTCTTCGTAAAATAGAGAGTGCGCATGCGTCGATTATACCAAAAAAAAATTTCAGCTTGAAAGTATAGGCGCGCGTTATACGCTGGATTTTACGGTAATTCAGAAGTGAATTTATCATATTTTAATGTATCGGAGGAGGGAAATTTTAACAAAAAAAAAAACACCAGTTATAATTAATCTTAACTAAAAATAGTGGGATTTTTGCAAAACCTGTAGCTTAGTCTCTTTAGTCAAGTCTCTGAGGACTTAGGCAAAATATTATTATTGATGCACTTTTCGTTATAGGAGACGATCGTAACTCTGATCGTAAGTAGTGATCATAACTTCGAAAATAATGTGATTTCTACAAAATTCCTAGTTAAGCCCCAGTATAGAAGTCTTAGCTATATTCACATTATTTTCAAAGTTACGATCAACTGAAAAAATCAAAGTTATTTTTGGATAAAATTCCTCTACTCTGATAAATCAAATACGAATAAATTCCTTTTTGAATTATTTATTTCAAAAATCTAATTCAACCCTGGTATAGAAGTCCTAGCTATATTAGGCAAAGTACTACTTTACAAGCATTTTTCATAAGAGGGAAATATTTTGAAAATACTCTCTTTTTCAATTCCTACTATTAGCTCACTCTCTCCCTATAGACACATACTAGCTGATATACCCGTTCTTAGCATGGGTGAATTGAAAAATTAAACAATATAGATTGAAGGACAAAGAAGTTTTTAATGAGTTAATTTTACGTGAATTGCAAATGTAACAAAAAAAGCTTTTTGCATACCTTAGCTGAACAAAAAATTCATGTTTGTTAAATTTTATGTCTGTAGATCTAATAGCTGATAAAAAGGATTTTTTTGATTTATAACGCCCCGTAACTCTCTTGGGGTCGACTTTTGAAAACACCTTCATAAGCTGATCTCTGCTCAGCAAAAGTAACACATTGTTACAAATTTTGTGTAATGAACGCTTAAAATAGTGTCAATAATTTATATCTGGATGTGTAATACGTTAATATTACTTTCTGTTGTATTTATTTTATGTTAAAATTGTAATATTCGCAAGCAACGCCGTTCCTTACATTATAATGGCGATTCAATGGAAACATAACGAAATGTTGGCGATACAGCCAAGTTGGCAACTTGAACGGTGCAGAAGTTGATATGCTATAGCGCCACCTGGTGGGGAACTACAACAAAAAGGATTGCACAAAAACCTTTTCCAAAAAAAGAATACATATATTTGCCAATTTTCATAGTGATTGGTTGATAATAAAATCATAAAAAAACGTGGAATGAAATAAATAATTAATTTTTATTGTATTTATGGTTCACTATTTTGGGATAATGGTTTACACATAAAAGATAGATACATGCTTTGGCGAGCTTTTTTGTATACGTGATTACATACTTATGACTCTAAAGGATTTTACAGCGCACGCCAGAATAGCTTGCAGATGGCAGAATTCTTTCCTACTTACTTGACATTTATCGTTATATTCTGGACACTTCATACAATATGTTTATAAACTATAGCCTATGTGTTATTCTGATGTATAAGCTATATTACTGTGCAGTTTCATTAAAATCCATTCACTTGTTTTTGCTTGAAAGAGTAACAAACATCCATACATCCAAACTTTAACGTTTATAATATTTATAATATTAGTAATTATTTATATATCTTGCTCAAAATTTCTATCGTTAAAAGAATGCTTTCTATTCATCCAATCGAGTTCTAATTAATTTTTTTTAAACTTGTAGTGGATGACACTTGATGTTACTATAGTTTTTTTTAATTATTAATTCATTAATTACCGGTTAATTAATTAAATTAAATTAATTACTGATTTTCGACGCCAACTTAGATTTGTCTCCATTATTGTAACAATGTAACTGTTAAAACAGCGACAAATGTTGGCGTCGAACACCGGTTTTTCAGCCAAACTAGCCGATCCGAGTGTGCATTGTTACATTAACGCAGACAAATCATGCACTTTTATCAATTCCTACTGTTAGCTTACTCTCTCCCTATATATATATCTTGTTCAGATTTTCAGTCTTTAATAAAATACTTTTTATTCATCCATTCAAAGTAGGAATAGACTTAAAAATTTTTTTATATGTTATTGTATCTTATTTTATTTCTCTTTTTTCCTTATTTTTTTCTCACTTTATTGTCAAAAATTGCATTTAGTTAACTTTTTATTGTAATAATATTCTTAAAACTGTTTTATATGTAAATTTCAATTCAAGCAACACTAAATATATATATCTCTCTCAACATAATTATTCACCTATTACGCTTTTTCAAAATCACTGTTCTAAACATTGCCAGGTACCTAAGGAAAAATTCATATCAACAACAATGTAACACAAGAAAGGCTCAATACATTAAGAAAATCAAGCAAAGAAGAGTTAAAAATTAAACTGCAACAGCAAGCCTATTTTAAAGAACATGTTAATCAAAAAAAAAGAAAGCATCAGCAGATGACATATCTCAACTACCTACGCTTTTCCTTCGGTCTATATAAACTTTTGGGTAATTTTAAGATGACGGCAAATTATATTACACTAAAGAAATAAATGGCATCAATTTTCTCATTCCACCGTTCATTGTGAAAGTAGATAATTAAGTCATCATTTATAACTACCTCCGCGCTTCCGTTAAACGTTGAAACCTTTGCCATTCAACGAAAGTGATAATAACTTAAGGATGGTAAAAATGAAGCAATTAATCCCTAATTTAATACAAAATAACCGGAGAAAAGAGCTCCTGAGCCAAAGACAGAGCCAATGAAAGGGCTTCTTAATCAATCACGTGTTGCAAGTCGGGATTGTTTACTGATTACGTACAAAGGATCATTAAATGTGCGTCTCCTTTTTCACGACTCATTTAATCGTTGCTGCCCTCCCTGGCTGCTGGAGACGGTCTTATCTCTAAAAACACATAGCGCAGATGTGCTTTTTAAATATTCTTTAAAAATATTTAACTTGCTGGGGGCAAGGGAAAATACATTTTTCAAAAGTTGCTTGTAGAATTTATTTAAGTTATGAAGTTTAAGTTTGATAATATAGTACTGATTCCTAATATTTGGAATTCATGTTTAGCAATTGTAGTCAACAGTTACATAATAAACATTCTGTGGACAATATAACTCTGCTTAGTCATAGTTACTTTTCTCTATTTAAGATTGAATGCAATGTTAAGTAATACCGCACTCTCTTAACCAGCTCTGATCAACCTGTAGTTTGAATCAATCCACTAATAAGTGATGATAGGTTTATCTATAACTCAAATTTTTTACTTAACTATCTTTTAGGTTGAATGATGATTGGTTTTCTACTTATGGATGAATTTTTAAAAAGCAAAATAATAATAAGGCACCTTTTAAACCGATTTCGGTTCATCTAGGGGCGTAGCTAACACCGTATCAGCCGTGTCAATAATACGGGCTCCCAAGCTACAGGGGCCTCAACATGTGCATCTAACAGGGTTCTCATGTCTAATAAAGGGCCTCAAAGGAATTTTTGATACAAGACCCACTTAGAACTTGCCATGAAAGTGGGTTAATCTAACCATTGACTGAACCAAATTCTCAGTTGAAAAGTGACGAAAAGTTTGTAGATTCGAATATTTTTAAATAATTATTTAGGTTGAATGATTATTACTTTTCTTCTTTAGGAGGAATGCAAAAACCAAAGTGATATCGCACACGTACCCTATCAACCATCTTTGATTCAACCAATCATAAATTTAACCGACCTTTCAACTAAGAAGTAATATGCATGTCTATAGCTCCAAGTATTTTCCTAAGTGTTCTTTTTTATTGAATGATGATTGGTATACTTGCGATTTCAGTTGCGTATTGCTACAAATCATGAGCCTTTCTTAATTCGTTTCATTTTAATGTTTTGATTTCTGTTATCGTTTAAATTGGATATTCTCCTTTTGTCAGTAAATAAAGATTTTAGCGTCGAATCGGAACCTGCAAGGAAAACATGCAACAGCTATCATAAAATGTGAATCATAAAAATTCGAAGAATGTTCTAAAGTTTGTTTTGAGACAATATGAAGTAGAGTAAAATAACAGTATAATCGCGCTTCGGCCTATGGTCTGACCACCTACCATCGTCAGCATTCTATTGATTAGTTCAATCAGTTATTAGTTGATCAGAATTGGTTAAAATATATGATGTATTTTCCATTTTCTTGAACAAATTTCCTCAAAATAGAAGTACAAAGCA
>BMAO01020385.1:0-13508 GCA_019973975.1 Trichonephila clavata
ATTTGTTAAATCACTGTTTTATTACAAAATTTACATCCCTTATGTTAATATAATCACTGTTATTTTAAGCAATTTCATTGAATAACTAAGATAAAGTTCTGCAGTTTTTGTAAAAATTAAAATACCTCTTATCCTGAAGGTTATTTCAAAAATGAACAACAAAGCAACACACCAGAACTGAAAAATTGAAAATGTGTCTCAAATTTTTGGTACAAAATGAGCCGCATTTATGCTATTTTTTGTAAATTTTTACCACTTTTTTCCAACTTTAGTGATAATTTATTTTTCTCTTCTTAATTTTAGCATATTTTTCTTAAAATGTACTAAAAAAAAATTTAAAAACAAAAATATCCCCATATCTCCATTTTTTTTAAAAAAAATAGTTGTCGCAAGTAGTCGGTTACCTTAACTTGTACTTGATGATTTTTATTGTACGGTTTATACATTTTTTCTGATGTAAAGTTTACGATTGAAAGCAATCATTCAAAAAGGTGCGAGTCTCCGGTATCCTCCATTCCTACACTGTGACCTTCGAGTCAAAGCAAATGCCCGCCCCCCGTGCTTAAAATTCACAATTTTCAGTTGTTTTATAAGGAAAAAAAAAATCGCGTATGCAGAATATTTTACATTTGGGGATTTAAAAATTAAGAAATTTTCATTCTTTTTTCTTGGGATACCATCGGTTTTTTTCGGTAGAAAATAACACTTAAATATTCATAGAATTTTAATAAAAAACAAAGAATCAAGAAATATACACATTTAATGATAATAAACGGCCAGCTTGCAATTAAACATAATACAAAATAGGGCGCATGTTCACATAATGGTTGCCGATCACTTTCATAGAAATATTTTAAATGTTTGTTAAACGTGTTGATATTGTATTAGAGATATTTAGAATGAATGTGTTGTTAATTTACATCTTTGTACAATTTTGTATGGATAAATGCATTTTCGATCCCTTTTTGTAATGCAATATTTCGCTTATCTGTCGCAAATATTTCTCACAATCTTTAGGTAATCAGTTACAATTCCAAATAGTTAGGGAATTATCGACGTGCTCTAGATCCTTCGCTGCAAAAACATGTAAAAAACTTTAATGTGTGCCAATAGTTTCAGATTTGCTTCAAATAAGAACAATATTCCAGTAATTACAAACATAAAAACAGTTTCACATATAGGTTATCCAGAAGCAATTCAGAAATGTTGTTTTATGTGAGTGTAATTATTCGAATCAGTGTTGTGAAGCAAGTGTGAATTATGAATGTTTTGTATGTTTTCTATTGAGCTATATATTTAGAATATTCGTATTTTAGAACTTTCCCTTTTTCTAAGAATAGTGTGTTGTGATACTTTTAATTGATTTCCTTCGTAAAAATTCAGAAATAAAGATTTTACTCCATTTTGTTGTTTTGAATTTATTGTACACACATAAACATGTTAAATATTCTTTAACTTAAACGAAATTCTGATTTTAGTTCCAATTTTATTCTTTGTAATCAAACGTATTGTACCATACCGATATCAGTTTAGAGAATTCTTATGTAATTTATTTACATTTATATCGATCTATAAGTAAACATATATATATTGTAGAAATATCAATTTCTTTTAAAGTTTATTGATTTTTATCGATATTAGACTTATAAAAATTAAAATATTATTTTTAATTCAAAAAAAAATTTACTCAACATTTAATTTTTAATTATTGCGTAAACCAATGAATTTGTTTTTCCAAAAATTGTATATTTTCCATTTTTAACCAAAATACTTCTAACATTTACTTTAACCCTCTTATAATAAAAAAAACTCAGTGATGTGGTTTCGATAACCTTTTAGTAGCCATCAAAATATTAATATTATTAAAACAATTATTATCTACCCTATTTTAAAACTAAAATTCTATTTAAAATTTCAGTAGATATATATAGTAAATAAGTTATTGCTTAAAAAAAAACTAATAAACACCATTTATAGTTCATCGAACTAAGTTGTAACTTAATCTTTTAGTCACCAAATCTGGAAATGGAATCTGAAATTAGTCGCAATGCGGGATGAAATCTGAAAATGGGAAATCGTAAATCCTGATGATCCTGATCTAGACAATGTAACAAAAATATGAAATTATTGTATTGTTATCGGTCCTGGACAAGTGGAAAAAATTTCGAATTAATCTGGCTTTTTAAATTGGGTAAAAATTAATTTCAAAGATTCCGTTACATACAAATGAAGCTTATGAAAAGGTGTCAAAATAGCTAAAGAGTATTTAACGATAGCGATTGTTCTTTTACATTTTTAAAATTATTTAAAATACTTTCGAATTTAATTTTATAATAAAAAAGGAATTTTACAATATGTATAAAAATATATAAATTAAAAAAAGTCTCTTGATATTATAATTAATATTTATGCAAATAGAAATGGTATTTTTAACAATGCCTCACGAAGAAGTAAAAATTATTTAAGTAAGGTAGAAATAACTAAAGAAGCCTTAATAATTTTGATTGGAAGTTTTGATCTTATTATATGAGAGGCTATTTCAATAACAAATTATATTTCAGACATAGTTGAATTTTATCATTTCTTCTACCACTTGTCATTCTTTTGTGAAGTGGATCTAATTAGTTTTTGATCTGAAACACATAAAAATAAAAGTAACCTAAATTACTTCCAAAATTTATATCTTAACGTTGAAATTTCTTGATTCTGCTAACAATATAGCAGCGAAACTTTCAAAATTTTCAAGGTTTTTCGCAAGAGTTATTTAATTCCCGAGGAATTTTCTTCTAATATTAAATTTTTATATACCTAATTATTTCTGTCTTTTACCTCAGAATAAAAATTGCTTGTAGATTTCTTTTTTTCACACTTATACATCATTTTGAAACGTCAAACATCACAAATAATAACATATATCATATATAAATGCTTGAAAAAATATTCATCGTAAACTCTCTCCTAGTTTTAATATTAATATTGAGAAATTTATGTAATAATTTTGAAATTATTTTATGCAATTATATTAAATGACTTTTTTAAAAGAGTAAACTTGGGAAAATAAGGGCACTAAAACATCTATCTAAAATATACTAACTAAACACTTTTTTATTTTTTCCGAAATTATAATATTTCAAATTTAGAATATGGTCTTGTTCGGTGTTTGTAAAGAAGCTCCAAAACAAATTCCGTAATTACCCGTATTTGACTAGAACTTCAGGTAATATGGGCACAATTGCAGGAAATATGGGGTGCATTATAGAGATAAAAGGAAGTATCATCTCGACATTAATCTTTTCGAATGGGAATGCTTTTTTTACACAAATTACATGTTTGGAAAATGATAAGAAGCAAATTTAAACCTTTGTTATTGAACAAATTACGCCAGAAAAAATGGCCAAGTTTTTATCTATAAATTAAAAATAATTAAGGGATGAAAATCAGATAAACTCTTAAATCAGCACAAATTATTACAAACTTATGGAAAAACAACATTTAATAAGGACTTGCTCTTGCATCATATGTTACACCGATTACAATAGAAGGAGCCACCTTCTAACTCGACACATTCCTCATAGAACAAGAAGAACAATAGCCCCAACATTGCACCCTTTTCTGTCTGCATCCATTGCTAACTATTATGATTTTCATCAGATAGTTAGCACAACAAACAGGACAATGCAGGATGTATTCTGTTTGTTGGCACTTGCTATTGCTCTGCATTTTGCCCCTTACACCATCTCTAAGACCTCCGTTGACAACCCTCTTCTTAGAAGTCATACCTTTTGCATTAATAGCTCTATTGCAACATTCTTACGTCTTCCGTGATTTCCACAAGCTATTTTCAGTGTCGGAATTGGACTCAGCTCCTCCAAAAAAGGATGCTGTTGACAGCGAGAATTTAGTAGTGACAATATATGAACATATGCTGCTGTAATTTGGACTAAGTTACTACAAGGAAAAGATTTGTGGGATGAAGATGAACTCAAAGGACGTGTAAGAGTAGAGAATGGTCCAGGAGTAGGGTTTGGAATGCATTACTTCGTCCAAACTTTGGTACTTCCCGTATTACTCTTAATCTTATTGCCCATAATTGCTCTTGTGACATTATTCAGTAGTTTGCATTATTGCTGTCTAAGGGAAAAAGAACGAAACAACCCACTCACGCTAACGGATATTACACTCACATTAGGTTGAAGCCATTTATAGGTTTCATGTAAAATTAATTAATTTTGCGTGTTAAGTTTTAAGTAAGATAACTAACATATAAGAACAACCCCAATTTGAAGTGTTATGTAGTTGTACTTACATTAGAAATGGTCCGTTGGCACGTCTTTTTGAACCACCAGCAACACAAACAAATACACAGTAGCAATGAACCCAGATCATTACCAACGCCGGCAGAACGAATGCACCACACAGCTTAAAACCATTACGAATAAAATGAGTATTTGTTTAAATGTGCCATATTTGGCAAGTTTTTTTATCTTATATATATATATTATATATATATATATATATATATTATATATTATATATATTTATATATAATATATATAATATATCTTGTACTGAATTGAACTTCGATGGAAGTTTTTTTTAGACCAAAAAATTTGGTAGTTGATAATATATAGTGTGAACCTAAAGACTTGCCCTGAATAAAAATATTTATTTTATTCAAACTGTTATAATTAGACAAAAGTTTTTCGGTATGTTAAGAATTTTTTCATAAGACTAGTACATTTCAACGTGTACCCCTTGGTAGCTTGGTAAAACGATCTAAGTGTTAAGTTCAACAGTTGTTCGCTCACACTGGACCTGCCACTTCTAGAAAGATCCCTTATGCTGCCTATTTCTTTAAACATTTCATACCATCGCTTTATTGATTTTGCACAGAGGTTTGCTTCTATATTAATGTTGAGGTTTAAACTGAACTTTAATTGGCGATTTCGATTTGTGAAATCAAATCCCACATTGGGTTTTCTCCTCGAATTGACGCCATTTCGGTAAAAATGATGCCTTTCTGACAAATGTTCCTCCGAGTCACTCTTAAAAAAGTATTCGAGCCATATACTGCGCAAAAAAAAACTACTAAAACTGACCGATTCAATAATAGAATAGTTACATTATTACATTAAATCAGAGGTTCCCAAACGTTTTCATCTCATAGACCCCTTACCAAGTTTTCGGTTTGGAGGGGTAGACCCTGCTTACCTAATACTGAATTTTTGTAAATTTATCAACTTAAATATCTCTTTTTGACAGCTGCTACTACTACTTACTTTAAAAGTATTATAAGTTTCTATCTGTTGTGAAATATACACATGTTAATTAATGCTTAAACACATGTTAATTAATTAAATTAAAATTTAATTGATACATGAAATAACTGAACAACAAACAAATGCTTTTAACGGGAGGGATGAATCTGGTACTTCGATAACAAATTTTCAACATTTGATATAAATTTTTTCAGGGGGTTAACCCTTAATCTCCTCTGTTAGTATAGTGTCCAGTTTGTTTGTTTGTTTGTTTTGGAGATTGGCAACCATCCTGAAACTCAATCTCACTAGGAAAAGCAATTAAAAACTTTCTCACGGCATTCCATAATTCGGGACAAATAACAGGTATATTACTGACATTCGTTTCTAAACTTTATTTTAAGATCTTCGTTTGTGCCTATTCCGATCAGTTCCTATTGTAGAAATGACATTTTTTTCCAATATGAGCATATGAATTCATTGCCTACTGTGGTATTAGCATAGTCAAAACATTCTTAAACTTAGTTTCAAAATCTAAATAAAGAGCATTTAAATCTTGAACGACGGTTAGAACATCCTGGCAGATTGTTTGTTGCAAATTGAGAAAATTCACGATGCCCCAAAAATTATACTTCTTTTGCTTAGTTCTGGGGGGAAAGCTGAAATGGTCCTTGTTTTAATAAAATTTATGCTGTATCCTTTTTACTTCAAATTAGCCTCATTGAAATTTTGTAATTAATCAGTTAATTAAGTAAATCTGTTCTTCACTTGATTAAATTTTCTTTTAAAATTAAAGTCATGATCTGGTGTAATGAAATCCATTATCCTAGACCTCCATTTACAACTTATGGACTCCCAAATATTTTTTCACCGACGTGGACCCCTTGCAGGTCGTCATAAACCCCTGGGAGTCGATATAGACTGCTTTAGGAATCACGGTATTAAATGTATTTTGTAATCAATTTTTATAATCCGGGTAAGACGTTTGGTTCACTTTGTATATAATTCCTTTCCTTCTATTAAAACTGATTTTTTTATATAATTCTTGTAGTTATAATTTTCAATCACATAAATTTAAGTTTGAAGGTATTATCATTTTAAAAATAAAACTTGCAGATCTGCATGTAATCAAGTTATTCATTTTTTTTTTAAAGAAAAGAAGTCAAGAGTGAGTGAGAGAATATTAACGTCGCACTGATTAGCAACACGAGGGCTTTTTGGCGACGGTCCGCGTAATTTTAAACCATGGTCAAGCGACGCGGACGACACCTGAGCTGGCACCCCCTCTCCTAACTACCACACCACGGGGAAACGCTTGAGCTCTCGAACGATTTAACGTGCATCGTTCCCCTACACAGCGGGTCTTTAGTGGTACTAGTATCAAACTCATGACATGCTAGCCATGATCCGATGCCTAGACCACTCGGCCACCGCGGCCGCGAAAAGAAGTCAAACATATAAAAATCTGTAGAAATTTTACTGTAGCTTCTAATCACTTTCTAAGTTAAGAAAGGTTGTCACGGGATTAGTATTTTTAAAACCATAAGCGGTATTAGTATTTTTAATAAGTAAGCGGGATTAGTATTTTAAAAACCATTCTATATAATTATAAATAAAAGTTATCAATTACATATCATAATTGACAGTTTAATATAATTCTAAAAGACTAATTTAAAATTTTAAATAATATTAAACAAAATCACACACATTGTGCTGTAAATAAGCGTTTTATTTATCGCATTTAAAACAAGTATACAATTCAATTTGAAAATGTGCTATTCTAATTTCAGAACGCGACAATAACTTGATCAACGTGACGCCATTTTTGTATTCTACAAAAATTTGAAGGAAATGTAATTTATATCTCCAGTTACAAAATAATTGCTTACAATCAGGTTAAAATATTATTTTTTAAACTTTTTACTACCAGTCAATCAGGAAAGCAATTAGTAACTTATAATTTTCTCAACAACTTCCCTTTATGACCTTGAATAGAAAAAGAAAATGAAAAGAATTTTAAAAAGAAAGGCGAGAAAATTATCTATTAATCATTTTTTGTTCACCAAACGACAATTAAGGGTTACGTTACGGAAGATAAAAAATTACGAAATTACCATTTAAAGAAAAACGCTTCTTTATCGCATGTTAAAAAAGTTATTAGATTCGCAAAATTCTTATTTTAAAATATAAATCATGTTTTAAATTAATCATTATAAAATAAATTCTTTGTTTAGTTGAGACTTTTGATTTTCGTGTAATGATGGTGTTAATGGTCGTAAATAGTTTGATAATAGTTGATAATATTTTCTGAAGGTTATGGAATAAGAATTTAAAATTATTTTCTTTGAATAAATGATGCCTTATTTTTTTAAGAACAAAGTCCAGTCTTCAAAATCAAGATATTTCTCATTCCATAATTTGGTGTTTCTTAGTTGAAGCTTGCAGTAAACCTTGTTTAGCATTTTATTAACACTAAAAATAGTTCATAATCTCTCTTTGTCATTTTTGTAATAAAATATAATAATAAAATAACACCAGAATATATTTTCATTTAAATGAAACTCATAAAAAGTTAGATATATATATATTTCATGGTCTTAAATAAAATATACAGTAACTCTCTTTTTTAGTTAAGGAGAACTTTCTAGAATCATACATTCAAGAAAGGAACATACATATATACAGCTTTAATTTTATTTTATGAAACATAACTTACACATCAAATATAATTTTAATGAAAACAAAACATGAAATGTAACTTAAATATGAATCAAACATTACTTTAATTTCTTTCTTTCTTTTTTTATCAATTGAAGAACAAAGAACAGAAAATGAATGTAAAATGGAACTGACATAGTTTAATCTAATTAAATAATTACAAATAAAAAAACTGTTACTAATTATAAATGATGTGTGTGTGTTGTGATTTTTTCACTATCAACCCTTATACTAATAATTATATTTTTCAACCTTTATTTCCAATATTAAAATATATGAACAATTAGAGGATATCACAGACTTCATTTCTTAATTTGAAATTACTATATTCGTTTATGTGTAATTCGAAAATTTTGAGCTTCTGATAGCATTACAGATAGGAAAAAAGGCATATTGATTTTCAAGTCTTATTATTTTTTATAACCTTTTAGGATTTAATTTCTAATTTTATAGTTATGACTATTTTAAAAGTGCATTGAAGAATTGCTATATTATTTTTAGATAATATAATTTGATGAAAAGAGTTTCGTGTGTTTCTTACCATATTCTTTCAAAAATGCATTTAAAGAAGTGACAAAACTTTTTATTGCATAAATACTGCTTGAGAAACAAACCCGTGGTATTAGCTTTGGTGCACCTCTCATTGTTCGAATATACTTAAAAATTAGGAATTCAAGACCAACATCTCTAAATTTGGTAACTTCAGCGTGATAATGATTCATATAATTAAATTTTAACAAAACTCGTCCTCGCCAGACAAGTATTGAGCTTTTACGCTTAATCAAAACTAAATTAAAAATCCAAAATTTAAAAACTCAAAATTCTTTTCGATTTTTTACAATATTGATGTGTGAAAGCTTATATTCATTACTCTCTCTCTATCAAACTATTTATTAACAATTTAATCAAAAGCTTGTTCTATAACTATATACATTATTTTTTATTTGATATTTTATATAAATTAAACTCATACGCAAAGGAAGAATTAAGCAATATATCGAAGATCAAGAACAACATCGAAATATTAGTTCTTATCAATAACGTAAGTCGTCCGTCCGGTATAGTGGTTAGTAATGCTGACTGCTGTGCCGTAAGGCCTGGGTTCGAATCCCGGAGAAGGCATGGATGTTTGTGGATGTATAGTGACTTCGCGGTATGGGGTACTCTAAGTAACTGTCGAGCCGCAATTCCTCTCGTGAGGTTGACGGAAGGGGAAGAGAGGTGGGAGGCCTCTGGCCACTTCCAGGGTGTTCTCTGTCAAACTTGTTGGAACCGACCCGAATCATACTGTCACCTTCATGGTGCTCAAAGCTATGGCTAACGACAGGTGTACAATCTAGCCTGATGGGCATGAGTATCGATTTAACTACGTCAGACGGGTGACATTAGCAACAACAACAACGTTAACATAAAGCTAGAAAAATAACTTAAAATGTATTCACAGAACAACTACTACTTTAACTTTTAATTTTTTCTACTATAAATACAATGATAGATAAAAACTAAAAATAATATACTAATGAAACCATCATTTCATACGTAATGATTGTGTGCTCTAAATGCTTCCTCTATTATATAGGTAAATTCTTAGATCAGTGCTTTTCAAACTTTAAATATTTGCGACTCAATGTTCAATCATAATTTTCATCGCGCCTCCCCTCCATACGATAACAATGAATTGAATTAAATAATGCTATACTTTGACGCTAATCCTACAACACGACTTTAACCTCTTAATTGCCGCCGGTGCATATAAACGTCTCACTCATCCAGGACACTGATTGCTTGGGACGTATATATATGTCTTTCTCAAGTACGATCTTTTATGTGTGAACTGTTCTGCATACAATTATTTCGAAGGTTTCGAAATGCAACAAAATCATGCTGGCAGTTTTTGCGAAGAATTGACTTTTTTCAGAGGAATTGCTTATTTATTCCTTTACTCTTCCCTCCCAAAAAGCCACATACGCTCGCCTACGTGTTAAACAAGGACATTGAGGATATCGAGTAATTTTCAATTGGCATTTAAGGGATTAATTATAAACCGTACAAATTATCGAGATAAGTGTTAATTTTTGCATATAATTTTATATGAGAAGCCCATGGGGTCACTGGTAATTAATAAACTTGTTCTTCACTTAATATTATTAAATTAATTATAAAATACACTGATCACACAGTACTAATATAATTTTAAGTGTCTTATATCAGTGTGAGTATCAGTTTATTTTTTATTATGTCAGAATACATTTTGTTTGTTTACTTTCAGTAAATTAAAATTTTTAAAAAAAATAATCTTTTGTTTTCGACTTTTCAATGTGCTCGTGCCCTCCTCGTAGGGTTATCACGCCGCCCTTTTAGTGCGTGCCACACAGTATGAGAAACACTGTCTTTAAGTTAATGATTTCAACGACTTTCCTAATTATGTCATGGTATTCGCACTTTCCAGTTATACCAGAAGGGCTTTCCCTTTTTGAAACCACCAAAACAAATCACTCAATTAGCAAATACCAGAGCGTAATCATCAGCAGAATGATAACTACCGCAATAAGATTTAGGGGAAAAAACCCATCCAAAGCCATATCTGTCTTTCAATCTCCTAGAGACATTCAGCTTACAATGCAGAAGCATTTATATGTGGCCCCTTTCTTTTGAAGCTGGAAGAATCCGGTCGTCAAACGGACAGTTGGCATTGTTTCGAATGATCCAGAAACAAAAAAGGGCAGCCGCCCCAGACGTTTCGAGGTTAAACACGGGATCATGCACGTCACTTAATACTCCTCGTCTCAATCTGACGCTCTTTTGATTAAGTAATCTACCGGGGACGGGCCCACAATAGAATTCTCTACTGGGCTGTAATTACCCTCCCCTACCTTATCCCCTGTTCTTAGCCTACCTGGCGAGAAAATCGGACTCGGATAGGGGGTCGGCTAAAAAAAGAATCTCGGGCCCTTTGCTCATCCGGATGATTTGAGTGTGGGAAAAACCCTTTCAAGAGCATGGACGGGACAGACGGGGTCTCTCCTTTTCTTGAATTTCTCCCATCGTGAATTCTAATTTTTCGTTTTGTTTCTCTTATCGGCTGCGAATGACTGATGGATTTGAAATCTATTTAATTCAATGAACGGATTTCGTTTCTGATGAGGGGATTTGCTTTAAAAAGAATGGGGGTTTTGTGAATAATTGGTACTTGTAAATTGCATGCCTTGTCTTTTTTCTGCAATTATAAAATATTCTTAGGTTGAATAAGTATAAATCAGTTGTAATTTTATTAAAAAATTCTGTAAACGAGATTTTTGGCATTATTTTTTTTTAAAAAAACTAATTCGTATTAATATATATATATATTTATATATTCAGTTTCTAAATCGATTCAAGTGCTTACATAGAAAAAAATTTCACCATTTTTAGTAATAACATATTTTTAGTATCTTCCATATGTAAAGCATCCGCCGTGTAGAGGGGATGATGCTCGCTAAATCTATCGAGGTTCAAAGTCCTGCCATTGATGTGATGTTAAAATTTGAAGAAGTGGGAGGGGGGGATTAGCTCGGGTGTCGACCTCATCACTCGATCATGGTTCAAATAATCCTAACCAATAGCTCTCGTGTTGCCTTACAGTTCAACTTAAATTGAAATCAAATCAATCAAAATCCATATGTAAAACACAAAACAGCAATCAAAAATTTATTTTAAATGACCTATTACATCAGGTCTTTAGAAAAACTAATGTTGGTATATTTTCCAGAGTTTTGTTGATTATTACCTATACTTTAATTTCGTATCAATTTAGTGAATTAAATTTAATTCCTGTTTGTAAATTTGAAACTAAATCTTACATTCAAAACGAGATTGAGAGAGAGTACGAAGAGAGGTACAAGAGAATGTTAACTCAATTTGGCCATTCGAAATTAACTGAGATAAGTTTTATAATATATATATATAGTATATATATAGTTATGAGCGGCTCATGTGTCTGACATATTATCGTCCATTTAGGTGGAACACGATGTCTGTTACGAATGGACTTCCTAATTTTGAAACAAAGTCAAGGGACGAGAATGTTGAAGGATATAGCACCCATCAGTGGTGTACATAGATCTCTCTTATGGGGGGCAGAGGGGTTACATTCTAAGAAACATGTAGACGAAATCTCACTCCCAGAGAAATACACTGAGGGGTAATATTTACGGTAAAAATTAAAAATCTGATTGTCTATGGGGGGGATGAACCCCTAACCCACTCCCTTGTGTGGTGGTGGTGCGGCTAATCCCCATCTGGTCTAGCTTCACTTGACCAGATCCATGAGCCCATAAATATGCACAAAGTCTAAGAATAGCAGGGGGGAAGGAACAGTCTCCTCACATGAAAACCCCAGACATTGCAGAATGTGCTGAGGAGAAAAAGGACTTATCTCACATTTGGTGCAAATTCGAAAGCTTCTTTTGCCACCTTCAAAATTCATGCACCTCAGGTGACCAGTCGAAAATCGCGAGAATGCCGTCTGATACGACCTGGAACCCTTAACATATGGCGGATCCAGGATGTCTTTGGAAGTACCATGGGTGTACAGGAGGGAAAACCCAGGTTCTACATATTAATTCTATAGACTTGGAGTAGATCTCGGTCGACGTAAGGACCACGTGGTCTTCCAGGTCCACAGGATCACTGGCAGCCGCCTTCGCAAGATCATCAGCTTCTTCGTGACCGGTCAGGCCTACATGAGAAGGGACCCACTGTGGATGGATAGGGTGCCGATCAGAAAGCTGTTTAAAAAGTTGTAGAATACTCCTCCGATAGATGGCCAATTCGAAAAGGTTGGATGGAAGATCGGCTGTCTGTCAGGATCCAATTTCAGAAAAATCTTGGCCTTTTGTATGTTGTTAATTAATGAAAAACCTTGAACTCCCTTTTGTCCACCAATAAACCCCTCTCACCTAATCCTAACCCAGGATCAACATCAGTCACGAGATCGTTAGCAGAACCACTTGACAAATGTAGTCTCACTTTGTTTTTTGATAAAATTATTTAATGATCAGGGATGTGGGATTTGAGTAATTTTTAAATTTCATGTCTAATTTTCGCTGTTACCTATAATTTATGGAATTAGATTTCAGAATTTTGAGTGATGCATAACTAACGGGAAACATATCTAGTTTACAAATAATTTTGCCTAATTTTATGCTTGAAACTATTTTGGATCGTAATCGAGTTTGTCTGAATATCTTGCTTCACGCACATATTGTTTTTACAGAACATCGTGTTTATCCGTTGTTCTAACAATTTATTAAAAATTTCCGACTTCTATTAAAGACACAGTTTATTTATAAAATCAACTGTTGCAAAGAGCTTCTTAATTCTCAGTCAAAATATAAGACAAAACCTCGTTCCTTTAAACTTTTCAATCCACACACACACAAATAACAGCTCTTATACATAATTTGGAGCTTCATCTAAAATTTCATGGTCAGGAAATTTGCGTTTCTACCATCAGGTTACAAAAGTTCTGAATCTACTTCTTCAATAATATAT
>BMAO01020386.1:0-24965 GCA_019973975.1 Trichonephila clavata
ACCAATTCCGAAAGGAGTATGAAATTTCACAAAAAGAGCTTCGATCTTGCACATCTGGTTATCCTGACGTCCACTAGCAGCTGACAACCGACCATCGTCGCAAAAACTACCACTTACTTATGGTGCTAAAAAATAAATCAATTGAAATTGTATCATCCAGTGACGAAAGCGATTTTGAACTAATTCATCAAAGGAAGATGCACGCTTTGGATTGCGATGAGTAGCAGTAATTATGTATGAGCTGCTTGAAAATTTTTACATAAAACTTTTAATGAGAAATTAAATGTTTTTAAGATATTTCCATGTGGAATTTAATTATTTACTTTGTTTGAAGTACTTTCTCATAAATTTCGTAAATATTTTTAAGTGCGACTTTTTTTATGCGGCCCCTTTCCACCGCATAAAAAAATTTTTTCTACAGTATATCGACAAAGTTGTTAGTTAAATGTAAGTATTTATAAAATGTTTGCATATTTTTTGTGCGTTTTTTTTTATGCAGTCCCTATCTATCGCACAAAAATAGATTTTACTGTATATACCATAAAAGTTATTTTAATTGATATTCTGACAGTTTCTGTACATGCTAAATAAAATAAATACTAGTCACATTTTAATTGTATCTGACCAATAGGAACGGACAAATCATTGACCAATAAGAACAACAACGTTTCTTGTTTCTGTAAACCAATTGTGCCATCCTAGACAGAACACTCTCAACTTAATTTCCATCAGAAAGATATAAATCGAATATAATGTTTTCTAGATAAACAAAGAACATAAATAGAAATTGCAAGAAACTATAATCAAAATACCGATAACTAGTAACTTTTTAACGATACACACGCATTTATGTATTTTTTTTAAAGATATTTTGGGAATGTCAGTACAGATATACAAGTGATAAAAATTCATTTAAATATTATTTTTAATAATTGTTTCTTATTGTAATTTTTTTATACGTTATATTTTTTTCTTTGAAATTTAACACTCTCTAAAACTGTAAATCTCAATTTTCCAGTTAACACACCAATATTGCGGAAAATTATATTTTTAGAAAGCGTAGATGACGATTTTACACCAATTATTATTACTTTTTTTACTAATGATTTATTGTATTGTAGACGGATCACATTAAATTTAGATTTCATTAAATTTTTTCGAGAACTGTAATTCTCTACGCAAAAAATTCTTTATAATTAACCTAGTTAATTTAAATACTTATGAATATTGGATACCTACGTAGATCACACGGCTACGTCTTTTCAAGCCGAATTTAATGATATTCTATATATATATAAAAATGAAGGTTGCATATATGAAATCGCTTCCTTTCAACACCGTTCAGCCAATCAAAATGAAAATTGACATGTATATGTATTTTTTTATGGAGAAGGTTTATGTCCTATCCTCTTTGTTGCAGCTCACCACCAGGTGTTACTATTCCAAAGCAACTTCTGCACCGTTCAATTAATCGCCAAGTTGCCAATGTAGTCGCCAAAATGATGCCAACTTGGCTGTAATCACCAACATATCGCTATGTTTCCATTTAATCGCCATTATAATGTAAGGAACGGCGTGCTTACGAGTATTATAACTTTAACATAAAATAAATACAACAAAAAGTAATATTAACGCGTTACAAATCCAGATATAAACTATTTACACTATTTTAAGCGTTCATTAAGCAAAATTTGTAACGTGTTACTTTTGCTAAGCATAGATTAGATTAGGATAGTGTTTTCAAAAATCGACTCACAAGAGAGCAACAGGGCATTATAAATAAAAAAAAAATCATTTTTACCAGCTATTAAACCTTCCGGGTCAAAATTTAAAAATGTATCTTTTTTGTTCAGCTGGGGTATGCAAAACACCTTTTTCCTTTTTGTTTTATTTGCAATTAGCTTAAAAAATTAACTTATTAAAAACTTCTTTATCCTTCAAACTGTATTGTTTAATTTTTCAATTCACCCGTGCGAAGAACGGATATACCAGTTAGTTTTATAATAAGTTTCGTACGTTTCAACTCTGTTCCACAAGTTGACGAGATATACATACACATATATATGCAATATAAGACAGAGTTAAATTATGTTTTAAAGATACTATATTTTTTTTCGTCAGTAATTATTATATTTAATAGATGAGTAATGTGTTCCTGATTCTACATGAGTTTGGAAATTGAAAAACTCAGCATTTGACTAAGAAGCAATTAATTAGTACTTACGTATTATGACATTAACCACAAATTCACCAAATGAAAAAACATCGCCTAATCAAGAGACTCAGCTAAATGCTATAATTATATTATTATTTTAAAATATGCGCGGGAACAATTTCCGCTATTGGATGCATATCACAGTATTTGGTGACGTCATTGGATTCGAAAAAAAAACTGGTCAAAGGCATAATAACTATGTATCAATGCATTTTACTTATTTTATTTTATATATATTTGATATATTATATATAAATTTTTCTTTGGAAAATTTTATTAATAATTACGGCTCTACTTAAATAATGATAATAACAAAAACGATAACCCTATTTTTGCGCTACTCATCCTTAAATAAAAGTGATAACTGTTGTTACATCAGGATATCATTCAAGATTTCTTTTAAGAAATTTGCATTCTCTCTTAAGAAAATTAATATTTTCTCTATTGGCACGACGGTTCTCCCAAAAATTTATTAAGAATCATATAAATTCAAGAGAAGCTTAAAAGCTTACATTTTTCACTCGAATAAAAGAATTCTTATAAATCTTCTACTAGAATACATCTATCGAGCATCATTCTTAGAAAAAATATATACACAAGAAATCAAACATATACTAAACATTAAAACTCCATAGCATGAATAACGTTTTGGAGGAAAAAAACATAATTTCTCATTTTTATAAAAATATAAATAAGTCAAAATTAAGATTTTTTCATCCAAAATCCTGTTTTAGTCCACTACTTTGGCAAAGGAGAAAAACAAATTGTGTCAAATTCCTCATTGGCTTATTTTTCTGTATCGGACTTCTATTGAATATGACAGTGTGTTTCTCAAACTTTCAATATTTGCGACCCAATATTCACAATCATAATTTTCCTCACGCCTCCCTTTCCATACGATAACAATGTATTGAATTCAATAATACTATAGTTTGACGCTAAGCCTACACTATGACTTTAAACACTTAAGTACCACCGGCGTATATAAACGTCTCACTCAGTCATTACGTTAACTGCCCCGAACGTATATATACGTCTTTCCAAAGTACGAACTTTTCTGTGAACTGCTCTCCATAAAATTATTTTAAGGGCTTCTTTGGAATGCAATAAAATAACCTTGACAGTGTTTGCGAAAGTTTTACTTATACCAGATGATTTACTTATTTATTCCTTTTCTACCCCCTCGTCTCCCAATGCATCACATTGGCTTCATCACATGACTACGTGTTAAGCGATGCCATAGGGAGATCACGTAATTTTTAATCGGCATTTAAGGAATTAATTATAAACTGTACAAATTATCAAGTTAAGTGTTAGATTTTGCATATAACTATGTATATGATAAACCCAAGGGGGTCACCAGTAATTAATAAATTTCTTCTGAACTTAGTATTGTGAAAATAATTATAAAATACGTTGCGCAGTACTGATATATTTATAAGTGTATTATATAAGCAAGATGTGTATTTTATTTTTATTTCAGAATGTATTTTGTTTGTTTACTTTCAGTAAATTAATATTTTTTTAAAAAATAATCTTTTGTTTTTGACTTTTCAATATGCTCGACCCTCCCCTTTGGGGGTCCACAGTTTCAGAAACATTGCAATATTAATAATTCGCAATTGTTAATAATTCTCCATAATTATTCGCCAATAATTCACCATGGATTATAAGGGATAATAATTCGCCAAGGTGACGATAATTAAAGGTGTGGACTAAAATAGGATCTCACTACAAAATATTAGCAGAAACCACTCATTAATTTCATTTTCTCCATTCTCGAAGCTTCAGAAATTAATCGCAGCCCCCATACGGAAAAAAAAGATAAATCTTAGGTATATTCTTCATTTATTTCCAGCAACTAATTTTACCGCCTCCGAAATAAAAGAATTGACTGGGGAAAGGCTATAATTCCTTTAGTCTTCCAGATGGCTCTATTCTTCTAAAAATGGACAACTTGATTCTAGTCTTTTTCCGCAGCAACTAAAATAAATTGCCTTTCTTTTGCATTGATGCCTAGGAACTAAGACTTATTGGACATCTGATCACAGCCAATCTGGTTCAATTTAAGAAGCTATTATTTCCGTAGCATTGTGATAAAGTACGGGACTTCACTAAAACCGTAACCTTATTACTTCCAGGATTTGTAATGAGAGAGATTTTCGCTTTGGAATTCTTAGGGTTACTTTAGGAAGGGTGTGATTAGATCTCATGTCGTCACAGGTGTTCTTAATGATTTAACGCCAACCAAATGGGAAATTAACTGTTCGATTAAGTGCGCAATTTTATGGGGAATATTTGTGATGAAATTAATTTAATCGTACATTAATTACTTCAAGTATCGTACAATATTACAACAAGTAATTTTAGAGCTATAAACAAAACGATGAAACAATTTTGATTCAGAACATAAAAAATATTTTACATTAGGCATTGCTTCTCGAAGTTACAATATTTGTGACCCAACATTTAATCATCATTTTCATATCGTACCCCTCCCCCATACACTAACAATGTATTGAATTCAATAAAGCTATACATTGACGCTAAAGCTACAATACTACTTTTACCTCTTAAGTACCACCGGTGTATATAAACGTTTCGCTCAGTCTAAGTGTTAACTGCCCCAGACGTATATTTACGTCCTTTCTATGTACAATCTTTTCTATGCATTGCTAGGCATAAAATTATTCCGAAGACTTTGGAATGCAATAAAAGGACCTTGAAACACAATGTGTGTGTGTGTGTGTGTGTGTGCTTGAGAAGAGGATTTACTTATTTCAGATTATTTGCTTATTTATTCCTTTTCTCTCCTTCCCCCTCCCTCCAGTACGTGGAAAACGGTTAGCGTTGGAAAGTGAATTGGGTAATTTTTAGTCAGCAATTAAGGGATTAATTATAAACCGTACTAATTATCAAAATAAGTGTTTATTTTTTTGTGTATAATTTTATATATAACAATCCCAAGGGGTCACTGGTAATTATTAAGCTTGTTCTTAACTTAGTATTGTTATATTAACTATAAAAAACATTGTGTAGTACTGATACATTTATGAGTGTATTATATCAGTTTAAATGTGCATTCCATTTTTTATTACGTCAGAGTGTATTTTTTTGTTTAGTTTCAGAAAATTAATATTTTTTAAATCATCTTTTGCTTTCGGTTTTTCAATACGTTCACGCCCCCCTCACAGAGTTGTCACGCTCCCTTAGCGGAGAAATGCTGCTTTAAGGTGTTAAAGATGTTGAAATGACCAATAATAAATCAAAACACATATTTTTTAAAATTTTTATTAAATGGAGTAATCTTTTGGCTATGCAAAACATGTACTGTTTCTACGTTACCTAGATGTTAAGTTATAATAATTACATAAAATTAACTAAATCAGAAGTGCGTCTTGAATGTACCAGAAGAGGGAATTTGAAATGTTCAAAATTTATCATGGCGAATCTGATAATATACAAAGCATTATCAATATATTCCTACGAAACTTTTTGGGTCTGATATTTTCATTATTTCTTAAGGAATTTATTGAAATAATTCTTACTGTTGAATACTTATTGAGTTTTGACATGTTTTTGTAATAACAGCCCCAGAAAATCTTCACATTTCTTATAATATTTATTCGATCAGCTCTAAAATTTTTACATTTTGATTATACATAAAAAAATTTAGTGCATTCTCTTTATAAATGTATGCAATTTATCTTAGTAACACTTTCATATTGAAATACGGTTAATACTTTTTTCTCTAATTGCTTTGAAGTATTTTTTCAAAAATCACTAAAATTTAATTTATAATTATGATTTTAGAAAAACTTAGATAATTTATTTTAACTATAGTTGGTTAACTATTAAACTTTATTGGTAGTGATTTGTTATGATCGATTAGTCCTATAACGTTAAAGTATAAAAAATTGCTTTAAAGAATTCGAACGATAACCCTGAGAGGGGTGGAGCGTGAGCATATCGTAAAGTCGAAAATAAAAGATGATTTAAAAATTTTACTAATTTAATGAAAGGAAACAAAAAATGCATTCTGTATAGTAAAAAATAAAATACACATTTACCGTGAAATAATACGCTTATAAACATATCAGTACTGAATAATATGTCTTTGATAATTAATTTAACAATTCTAAGTTAAGAACAAGTGATCCCATGGGCTTGTCATATATAAAATTATATACAAATTTTAATACTCATCTTAATAATGTGTACTGTTTATAATTAAAGACGTATTGCAGCATTAACGTCAAAGTACATTATGATGAAAATTATGATTGAAAATTGGGTCTCAAATATTGAAAGTTTGAGAAGCACTGCGTTAGAATATCTTAAAAACTATTTTAAAGAGATTAGTGAAAATTTAGCTTTTTTTAATGTTGATTTATATTTTTTTCATTTATAATCTCAAACAAGCATAATAAAATATCATCGTAAAATTATTGTGTTATTTTTATAAGAATTTTTTTTGTAGGCAACTGACTATCATTTTTTTGTAGAAAGACTATTATGAAATAAATAAAACAACAGTTGGACCTCTTTTTTAGCGAATGTTTCTATTTTAATAACTTTTACCTAAAACCAAGAACATTTTACTATTTTCTTCGTAATATAACCTCCAAATAACGAAGTGCATTTTCTATTTAACGAAATTTTTTTTTCTTGTAATTCAATTTTTCCCCTCACTCTTTTATAAAAATATTTCTGGATAGTTCAAATTATTTTTTGTTTAACACATTTTATGGTGATCAATGGCCTTGAACTGGTTTTACCAGGTACCTAATACGCCGAGAGCAACGAAATTGCTGTATTTTATCATATAAAACTAACAGATTTTAACAGCAATTAAATTTAAGGACGCATATTGTAATGTATGCTTAAAATTCCTGATTATAAAATAATGTATGTTTAAAATTACTTACAGGCTAAAAATTAGAAAATGGCATTCAAATTCATTAATTACTGCGGTGCCGTAGGGACTGGGTTCGAATCCCGGAGAAGGCATGGATGTTTGTGTTGTAATCCTTTCTTCTGTCTGTGTTGTATGCCCCCGTGTTATACATTGCGTGGTGCACGGGGTTTATAAATGTTAAACAAAAAAAAAATCATTAATTTTAATACGAAATTAATGTTGAAAGTACAGTGCATTCTCTGACATACTTTTTTCTTGTTTTCCGAACAGATTTCTTTTTAATGAGAGTAAAATTTATAAAATAAATATTTATTAATTTGCAAAAATAATTCCTTTTTTTTAAAAATAATTTACAGTGTTTATAAATTTAAAATTTGTTTTATGTAATTTCTAAAGTCCATTCAAAGATGAATCCCTATTTAACGAATTTACAGCATACTGAACTTTTTTTCGAGATATAGCGACTTTGTTAAATAAAAAAACGACTGTAATTATAATGCAAAATGTAAATCCTCTAACCTTTTTTAAAAAATATATTTTAGCTTTTATTTAACAAGAGAAAACCATCCGAAGTGCATCAACTGTTTTTTATCTAGGCAAAGATTGTCACCAAACGATACGGTATTCCAACAATATTTATTCCCAGAATGTATTTGAATGGTGTCCTTTTGGCTGGAATTGCGCCAACTTAATGATTGATTACATTTTACGTATGTCCTAGAAGTACTAATATTTCAGAAACAATTCAGAATAAGTATTACGTACATGTATTAAAAGACATTTATCATGAAAAGCGTAATCAATGAATTCTCAGAGCTTTCTAGATATTTGAGGTTCAAATTGTTTTACTACTGCCAAATTTCAAGTGCACACTTTATAATGTATAATTAAATAATTACAATAAGTGTGTGTGTAAATAAAGGTAGTTTTGTATGCTTTTTACAAAAATTCGTTTCTTTAATTCACAATAGATAATATCAAAATACAATGAAATACGTTTAACGTGAAAATGCTTAATACGAAATATTGGTTAACATGAACGGTTATTAGAATTGGTTAACTACAATGATCTCGATAAACTGCTCTGCATTTCCATGCATATTTTCTCTTGACACGAAACAGAAATCGTTTAACACGAAAAGATTACATTTTTGGGAATGAACAAAATATAGAAAATACCAACAATCTTACTGTATCATCGGAATAATTTGTTGTAGTGGTTAATGATAATGTGAGTGCAGCCCCAATTATGGCAGACAAAAACATTTTGAAGTTTGTTGAAAGCTCGAAAAAAAAAGCCCTGATGCAAATTCCGAGGACAAAAATGAAGTGAATAATGCAGATCCTGAAGCACATTCCAATGGTAAAACGAATAACAAAATAGACGATATCGAACAATTTGATGCTATAAAACGATTCAAAGAAAAATATAAGATAATGTTCCAAGAACTCAATGAAAAAATATTTATTAAATTTCATTAAGTTCTTGTGAATGTTTCTGTTTCATTGGTTTTTATTAAATGCATGCATATCTATATAAATGTGTGAAATGTACTCTAACAAACTTAATTTTTTTGAATATATGTTTTTTTGTGAATATCCTTTAACACGAAAAAAATATTTCAGTCCCCCTCAGTTTCATATTAAATGATTCTCACAGGAATGAGTCATCTTTCTTATATGTGTGATGTTTTTCTAACAATTATATATATTATCTTTAAATGAAATATTAGCGTTATAAGATATAATTAATTATCTTATAAGATTAATCTATTAATAAGATTGACACAGTTAATATAAATTCTAAGATATATACTAACGATTTCACAAGCTTAATTAATTTGGATGCAATTTTAATAACCATTAAATTAAAATTCAAATTTTTTAAGTAATAAAATGGTAGGAAAATTGAAAAGTGACTGAAATATATTAATAAAACAGATTAAATCGATTTTTTTATTGAATATATTAGATCAAAGATGTAACTTCAACATTGTCTACTATAAGAAGTCAAGTACAGTTTTATTAAATATATTTTTTAAATAAACCTTTAAAATATTTGAATAGGATCAATAAATTATCATGGTCAAAAAGGAACAACTTCAAAAATCAATTCGGTGTGGTGAATGATGTTTTCATACAACGATGATAGGATCTTAATTTTCAGTACTGCAGTGACTTATTTTAGTGAATTTACACACCCAATGCATGTATATGAATAAAAAATTTTGACGAACAGTTTTCTTGCATAAATAGTTTTATGCATCTCCAATATAAACATAAAAAGTATTATTGTCAAATTTTTATCAAAATTCAAGTTGATTGTGCCGTGAAAATAAGTTCTTGACAGATGAAGAAAATACGGTGATATTTAAAGATTCAAATTTAACTTTTATAATATACAACGCTTTATTTTTACAAAAATTTGATCTGAAATGAATGCTAACGTGTTAAATTTTATCAAAATAAATTCCAGTATAAATTTCTATCTCGCCCTAAGTAGTTTATTTTACCTAGGAAAAAAATGTTAATATTTTTAAAAACGTTTTGTATTATTTTAAAAGTACGATTCTAATACATTAGCAAAAACTGTTCTTTTTGTATTTAAAATGTGTGTACATATAAAGAGACTAAGAAATTAACTTAGTAAATATTTTTCAAATGTAACGTATGGATAAGTTTTAAGACCTTGTTTCAAAATTTAAAATTAATTTTACATCTTTAGATTAAATAATTCATATTTAACATTTTGTCACAAAATAAGATAAATTGATATTTTTATCGATGTAATAAAAAAAAATTCAATGTTATTAATCTTAAACAGAAACTGAATGATCGTTAATTACTTTCCACCCCAATGCCAAATTAATTATCTTTATCTAATAAATCATTTGCATCATTATACGGAGTATAATTAACCAATCGAGTCATTTCTTAATTGCTGGTATCAATATATATAATTTATTTTCTTCTTATTATTTAGACTTATAAATCATAATTTCGCACCATCCTTCTAGAAACGAGAATTAAAACCTCTGTTCGAAGAAAAATATAAGCATATTCGATTTATCACATTCACTTTTATTCTCATCAATACTACTCATTCTAATGTTTGAATAAAGGCATATATCATTCTTGAAGTATTGCTGCCGCTTCTCTACTTAATCGCATTATATGAGGAGGGTGGGAGAAAAGATTTACTATTTTAATTTTCAGTTTCAATGACTCAAAGTTTATTAAAATTAATGTACAAATAAATAACCCACAATGAAGGAATAGTATATAATGTTCCCTTTATTTTATTTCTGTACAAGTAATTGATTCTAAAAGTCAGTTAAAATTAAACATGAGATATACTGTAATTTTATTTAACTATATTTTACTTTCTATTATATTTTCAGTTTATTAAAATTTATATTTTGAATTATGAGTCGAAGCGATAATTTAAAATTAAAACTTCGATAATTATCCGTATTTGTTTTTTAAAACACATCTTTTTCAATTCTTACTATTAATTCACTCTCTCCGTATATATATATATACTAGCTGTTACCCGCCCGCTTCGCTGGGAATTTCATGATGTTTTATAAATTTTTACTGCTTATATATATGTATAAATTATTGATATCTAAGTCCTGCATTAAGAATTCGATTGTATTAAAAAATATACTTATACCTGTAACTGTCGCCTGTTGATAAAAAAAGGGGCAGAACTCATCTAATTTGTGTTTTCTAAAAATCTCTAAAATTGAAGCATAGAATGATGTTTGCTCTTTCGTAACTCAAAAACCAAGTGGATTCCCGCAAAACCAATTTTCGGTGGATCTCTACTCCGTAAATTGAACATGCAAGCCAAATTTCAAGTCTAAATCTAACAGAAAAAACGAAGTTTTACTATTAATATCCCGTAATCCCGTTGAGAGCCGTTTTCCAAAATAACCGCTCTTAGCGGATTTCAACTCAACAAAAGAAAAATGCATACCAAATTTCATTATTATAGTCCTTGTAGCTCGAAAGAAGTATTTTTTTTGTCAATACGTCCCAGTAACTCCCTGCATCCCCCCCCCCCAGAACTTGATTTGCTTAAAATACATTCTTAGTGGATCCCTATTCAACAAAAGAAACATGCTTAACAACTTTCAAGTATATGGGTCTAACAATTAAAAACATGAATTTTTTTCTGTAACTCCTCTTGACCCTCGCAACCCTCCTCGGGGTCAATTTTCGTTTTACCCTTTGTTAGAGGAACTCTATTCCATGAAAGGAACATGCCTATCAATTTTCAAGCAGGATGATCAAATAGTTTAAAATGGAAATATTTATCATTTACGCCCTTAATCTCCCGAAATTAAACTTAGTAGTTCATATTCGCGAAACCCATTTTGTAGCGGTTCTCTACTTTACGAAAGGAATCTGCTTATCAAATTTCAAGACTGTACGTCTAATAGTTTAAAAATGGGATAATTATCTCTAACGCCACTTGAGCCCCCGCAACGCCACTTCTGGGTCTGTTTTCACAAAACCAATTTTGTAGGGGAATTGCACACTATGAAAGGAATCTGCTTAGTAAAATTTGAAGACTGTGCGTCCAATAAATTAAAAATGCAAAAAAAAAAAAAATGTCAATAACGCCCCTTGAACCCCCGCAACGCGGCCTAGGGGTCGATTTTCACAAAACACATTTTGTAGTGTATCTCTATCCTATGAGAGGAATCTGCTTACCAAATTTCAAACTGTGCATTTAATAGTTTAAAAATAGAAATTATTATTTATATCTGCCCTTAACACCCCGCAACACCCCTTGGGGTCAATTTTTCCCAAACCTGTTTTGTAGCGGATATTTACTCCATGAAAGAAACATTCCTACCAATTTTCAAGCAGGGAGGTGAAGTAGTTTAAAAACGAAAATATTTATCTAGTACGCCACTAAATCCCCCGCAACGCCATTTAGAGGTCTGTTTTCACAAAACCTTCTTATAGCTGATCTCTACTCTATAAAAGAAATCTACTTATCAAATATAAAGACTGTGCGTCTAATAGTTTAAAAATAGTTTAAAAATGAAAATAATTATCTATAACGCCCCTTAAGTCCCGCAACGCCACTTGAGGGCAATTTTCACGAAACCCATTTTGTAGCGTATCTCTACCGTACGAGAGGAATCTACTTACTAAGTTTCAAGACTGTACGTCTAATAACTTAAAAATCGGAATTTCTAACGCCCCGCAAACAATTGCTGCTAATTTGAAATTACAAACAGACACTTCAATTTTATTTATTTGTATAGATATAGATTGGGATTATAATAACTATTGTTTAAATGTGACTAAAATGTAAATAAAAAAAATAAAGGATTAAAACTAACCGTAAAACTTATCAATTTTTATTTTCTTGCATTGCTTTTTGCTTATGAAGCCTTGATTTATTATTTTTAAAAGTGCATCCGAAACAGCCGATGCTCTACTTAACTGAACAGTGTGAGATAACTATCATAAAAAAAAAATTATGGCACGTGTCAGCGTATTATCATGTGCGCGTACATTTATTATGTCTCATGAAGAGCATCGGTCGCCAGTAACCAAAACAACGACTTCATTAGCTCAGCTTGGCGTTCAAATTGGGTTCATCTTGGCATTCAGTTTCACGTTCACCCGTATAGTTTCCGTTCCCGTAAGAATACGGGAATAAAATATAGCCTATGTTACTCCCCGTTATTGTAGCTTTCCATTAGTGAAAGAATTTTTAAAATCGCACCAGCCGTTTCCGAGATTAGCTGGAACAGACAGACAGACAGACAGACAGACAGACAGACAGACAAAAATTTTAAAAATTGGTTTTTTTTGTTATGAGTACCGTATATACTTTTAGTGCATTAAGTAAAAAGCTGCTAATTTGAAATTACAAACAGACACTTCAATTTTATTTATTTGTATAGATGTATGATATTTAAAATTCTCGTGTCACAGTGTTGTAACCAAACTCCTCCGAAACGACTAGACCAAATCTTACGAAATTTTGTGCGTATATTCAGTAGGTCTGAGAATAGGACGTAAACTATTTTTAATTCCGATCTTGTAATTAGTTTAAAAAGATATTAATTAAAAACCTTAAAATGCTTAATTGTCTTAACCCTGCGCGTTATTTTTCCCGCCTAGCGTCGTGAATGAACAGAGGCTGAAATTTTTCGGTATTCTCGACGTTATTTAAACAGCCATCCGATTTTTGTTTTTTAAATCAGACAAAAAATAATTACAGAATCGGAAAGATCATTTCTTTCGTCACAATACAGTATAATTTTTTTTTTGCAAATTAATAATATTTTCTTTTTTAAGATTTTTTAAAAAATAGTTAAAACTGATGCGTTTTTATGAAAATTATTTCTAAATCGTTGCGTATGAATTTATTTTCGTGTTATGAAAACGATATTCTACACTAAATAACTTCAAGCCTTTTTCTTTTAGAACCAGTCATTTAAAAATAAAATGCCTAAAATTTTTTTTAAAGATTTTTCGGAAATTCTTGAAATTTTAACTTAACATTGAATAACTTCGTTATTTATTAAGATTATCATACGAAACTTTTGTTGCGTTTGTAGAATAATATTATCAAACTTCTGTGCGAAGAGTGAAAAAATTTCTTAAACATTACGGATTTAAAAAAAACATTTTGTGATTTTCGTAAAATAACCTTATTGCAAGAAATAATCTAAACAGTATTTTTTGTACATTTTTTATTTAAAAGTCCTTCTTTTTCTAAATTAATGTGTGAAGTTTGAAAGCATTAACTTAAAAATTAAGCCCTGAAAAATAAAAACTTTAATAAAAAATACGCAATTTTACAGTTTGCCAAGCCTTGGCGTCGAAAAATGGTTTCGCGCCAAATAGCTTTCAACTCTTTCACCTGAAACTTCACATCTAACTCAAGGGTTATACCAAAAAGTTCTGACTTAAATATGCGAAAATCAGCAAATTTGGCGAGTAAAAAAAATGCGAGTGAAAAAGTTATTTTTGCTTTAATTTTCATCATTTTCTCTTTATATAATTTTCAAAATTAAATCCTTATTGATGTCAGATTAAGATGAAAGAATGTATTCAATACATTTCTGAGATTCATTTAAAATATTTATCAAATCAGTGATTTAAAAAATAAAAAGCCAAAAACTTTTTGAACAAATTTAAATAAAACACTCAAAATACTTAAATCAATCGTTTAATGATTTCTTCTTTAAAAAAGATAATTGCATGAAACTTTATTCCCATGTGTCGAAAATTTCAAAAAATCCTCACAATATTTTACTTCAAGATTTAAAATAGTAGTGAAATTTTGTAATTTGAAAAATTTCTTTTTTTCTGTCTTTTTTCAACATACAACTGTTTTTAAAAAGGCTACATTTTCGTTTCCGAGGACTAAAATACTGCAACGAAAGAATTGGAAAGTGGGTGAGTGATTTATTAATTCGCACTGTTCACCTACTCAAGAGTTTTACGCGACGGACTTCGAAATTTTAAGTCACGGTCAAGTGATGAGGACGACACCTAAGCTTTTACCCACCTCTCCTAAGTACCACACCACACCAACGCAAGAACAAATTTCGAAAAAGGGAGTTTTAATGACATAGTTAAAGAAATCACTCACATCGCGCGCATACATACACACACACAAATAAGTGCTATCGTCCTAAGGGAAACAGGAGATTCCCATGGGGATGAAGTTATTCACTCGGTAAAAGCCCGTGCAACCCCGGGGTAAGCGGGAGGAAAAAAACAAAGAAGTCAAAGTTATTTCGAAAAATAATATTGGAAGTGCTGATTTTGTCAAGAGAAGGGAAAATGTTAAACGAGAAAGCCATTATACGCACTCACGGGCCATGCACACCCCCACAGAAATGCTGGCGTCAGAAATAAAAGAGGAAATTAACATAGGGATGAAGTTATACTTTCGGTAAAAGCCCGTGCAACGCCGGGCCGGGTCAGCTAGCATATATATAGCAATATTTTGTCAAGCATATTTATAGCCTAAATTTGCTAGCATATTTATAGCATATATATAGCATAGAGCTAGCAATATTTTGCACAAATTTTCAATCGTTAATAAAATACTTTCTATTCATCCAATCAAGTTCAAATAAATTTTGTTAAATTTGCACTGGATGACACTTGATGTTAATACAGTTTCGGTTCAAACATTAATTAATTAATTAAATTAAATTTTAAAAAATGAATTACCGGTTTCCGACGCCACCTTTGATTTATCTCCATTGTCGTAACAATTTAACTGTTAAAACAATGACAAAAGTTGGCGTCGAAAACCGGTTTTCAGCCGAACTAGCCAAACCATTTGTGCATTGTTACAACAAGGCAGACAAATCATGCTCTTTTTTCAATTCCTGTTATTAGTTCACTCTCACTATATATATTCATACATACATACATACACGCATACATATATATACCTTGTTCAAATTTTCAATCGTTAATAAAATACTTTCTATTCGTCCATTTAAAGTAGGAATTGACTTTTTTTTTTATATACTTGTTTATTTTTAGTTTATCCTGATTTATTTTTTCCTGTTTTTAACGTCTCAACTCGGTGGGTCTCTAATAGCAACAGAACTGAAATTATATTCTGTAACCCCGCGGTCACTGGTGAAGTTGGAGACACCGAATAAACAAACATTATAATAAAATCAACACCTTTATTTTACTTTTAGTTCACCATCAGAAGGTCGTTTAATCCAAGGCAGTGATCAACTTAATTAATAATCTAAATTTCTATCACAAATAATTGGATCATTTATCCTTCGCTAAGATCCTACTTCTTGGTATCCGTCCTCACTTGACGATGTATCTTGTTCAGTAAGACGAAAGGGTCCTCTTCCTGAAACTTCGAAGTTTTCGAATATTAACTTTAATAATCTCAACTCCGCAGCTGCTTAGCGACCATCAACCTTACCCTTACTTCGCTAGAGTTTAAATAGCAACTCGCATTGGCATAAGTCACGGTTCGTTTACGGAAAGCGACTTTATACACATACAACTGTTAAGAAACACTTTTTCCACAAAATGATTAATAAAAGATACTGGTACAACCCGTTACATATTGACTTGACAGAAACAATACCCGTAGCTTTTATTTTAAATTTGCAACAACACGAGAACTATTGGCAAGTGACCTAATTTTGAACCACGGTTAAATGATGCGGTACCATAGCTGCCACCTTCTTTCGAAGTGGAGGGATTTTGATCCTTCACAGATTTCAAATGCATCAGCCGTTCTACACGATGGGTTTTCAATGGCACTAGGTTTGGAACCTGTGACTTTAAAACCCTGACACGAACTCCATTCGGCTATCTCGATCACTTTGGTCCAGATATGTTTAAAAAAAGAATGCAGAATTCTAATGATTAATTTATTTAATTAAATAATTAATTAAAAAGAGAGGAGCTAAATCTAAACTTAATTAACAGTTTAGAGCAGGGGTACTCACAACCTTTTTTCTGCTGGGCCACATACATATGTTAGCTATTTCACGCGGACTGCAACATGGGGTTAAATGAGGAGAAGAGAAATGCTTTAAGACCAAGATAATATTAAAAATTTAAAATATGGAAAATTGATCAAATTATTATAACTCCTGTTTTGCTTTTTTAAATTATTTTTTTAATATTTTTTTTTATTTTTGCACTAAGACTAAATTACAAGAATGTAAGAAACACTCCTTCAGAATTTTTGCATCAGGTAACGGTTTCATAGGATTACCAATAATATAACGCACTTCTTAGGATATCCTGTTACTACTGTGACATTACCACTGACAAAAAACCTTGTTGCTGTTGCAAAGAATAATCAATAAACCTATTTATCATCTCCTTCTGAAAGAGGTAAAATGTCATTGAATGATTCCTTATTATTGGTATTTTTTTTTAAATACAGCACTTTCGTGACAAATTAAGCAAGTACTGATCCATGTTTGTTTTCACTACACAACAGTCAACCTCCAAATTGTTCGAATATTTTTCGCTTGCAAGGTATGAAAGATTGTTCAAAATTAGTTATATCCATAAAATTCTAGCTACTCCCCTGTTGTCTGTTATCGTTAACCCTATAACCGTTATACAAATAGAAAAATAATATCAATTCAGGGCCGTACGAAATAGACAGCAAAAAAGCAAAATTGATTTCTTGTCAAAAAATTTCCCTCCAAATAATTTTTAATACATTGTCTTAAATGAAAGAATTTCTCAGAAAGCAATGGGTCATGACCGGGCCACTTAAAGGCGCTCGGTGGGCCGCAGGTTGAGTATCGCTGGCTTAGAGCCTATTAAAATAGTTAAGAATACTTGTTTTCATTCATGTTGTGAAATATATGTTTTTGAGCAGCAATAAAATTGCACATATATTAAAAATAAACCTTATATTTCAAACAATCTTAAAGATAAATTTGAAATGAGCCTTTTTGTTAAAGTGTATTTCTCTCAATAATATTTTATTTTTTTATACAACATTCATATAAAATATGTTCTTATTCTTCAGAAGCACATTACGCGAAGAATCTTTTCTTGAAGCAAATCTAAAAATGTAAAGATATGTCATATTCTCAAAAAATAATGTGTTTTGCGTTAATTTAATGTATTCTTATTCTGATGAGTGTACTTTTTGGAAGAGATTTAAGTGCAACGTTGATGACTAAAATTTAGATTTGTTTTGTTGCGATAAGTTCTCAAATGACTACTATTTAAATAAAATACTCTTTTGAATTCATAAAACTGTATATTTTTTACTTGACTCTTTCAAAGCAATTTGCATTTATAAAATATTTTGCCGCTTATTCCACTAGTTTTGTAATAATGCCTACAGTCAAGGAAAATTGCGGAAAATCTATTTGATTACCTAAGTACTCTCAAATAGGATAAATTAACATGTACATCATTGGTACTTTCGAAAATGAGATTTCGAAATTGCGCGATAAAGTTCTTTAAAAATTTGAAATTTAGAGAGAAACATTCGAACAGTGGTATTTACTCAATTTATTGGGGGAAATTAAATGAAAAGAATCGTTTGCAATACTACATTTATCGTTAAATAAGAAATAATTTGTATTTTAGACGGACGTGATTTATTTTTGAACATAATTTAAAAGTTTTCATTAGCAAATAGCTAATATTTTATCGTTTAATAGAACATTTCCTTCTGTTCTGAATTCCTATTTCTAATTTTGTTCTCTCTTACTTAAATATTGCCTTCTTCTAGTACTATTTCAAAACAACGAATGTATCTTAAAGGTGATTTATAGAAAAACTTTTGACAGTTTTCCACGTATTGAATAAAATGAAAATTTCTATACACTAACTTGATTTATATCTAAGGGATCACAATTTAAGAATATGATTTATTTCTAAGAAAACGACTTTGTCACTTTAAATGAGTTTTTTCATCCAGAAGTTCCAATTGTCAGGAAGAAAATGTTTCAATTTTATGTGTGGTAATTTCGAAAGTTTTTGAAAAGTATCGCCCGTTTAAGGAAAAGTAAATTTTACATATAATTTTTATTATCATCTGCATTATGCCTAATGAATTTTTCCAATATTATACAAAATATTTTATATTGAAAAACAGTATCTATATATTTTTGATGGGAATAGTTTCAATAACATGTACATTCTCTTAAAGTTATAAATTTGAATAGTTTATTTTGAAATTATTGTCTTTATAAAGAACTATAAGAATTATTTATCCAAAAACATTGAAATCTCACAATTTATGCTGATGCACAATACTGACCAAGCGCGTGATACATTTTAGCTCTTTAATAAGGAATATTACAAATATGTGCCAGGTTGATGAAGAAATATGTACAATATTAAATTACCCAATCTTTTTTTTTTTTTTAATTGCATGCACTACATTATTAACATGGAAATTTTGAACTAGAGCAGAACACCAACCTATTTCGTGAAAATAACACAGTGAGTCGGCTACTAATGTTCAATTAAAATATTCAACTATTCCAATCCTGGAATTTTTGTTGATCATCTTTCAAAATAACTGTTCCAAAGAGATTATCTTTTTATTAAAACTTGTTTCTTGCATCTCATTTAATTAACCCCTTAACTGGTACGGACACTGATATTTTCTTCTTTCTCTCTTTGATTTCAAATATTTTTAATTCTTATGGTGAGATTATTGGTGCTAGTGTTTTTAAGAGATGCTTACTGTGCACGTTATTGAAATACTTTTTATCCGGGATATTTTTCGTGGGGAATTCAGGAATTTTTATTGAAAGCAGTAATTTAGATTCTTGAAAATATTCGATAAAGGCAATGTACGATGTGTTGCTGAGGAGAAATAAAATAGAAAGATAATTTTAAAAAGCCAATATTATCTTTGTTCCCATTGCAATGTAGGACTTAATATTACACTACTCTTTAAATTGTATGTGCATATATATGAATACACACACAAAAATCCTCAACCATTTGAAAAAGAGGTACAAACATGAAATATTTTTGTAACTATAAGTGAAGTTCTTTTACGATATATGAAACACATCCCTCTTAGCAAGCAGAATGTACTTTTAAAAAGCAAATATTTAAGGTTTTTTTGTGCTCTCCAGTTATAAAACAAAAAAAAAAAATAGCATGTAAACATTAAAATTTAAAATTAAAATAAAATTCTTCCATTTTCGCATTCTATTAAGTATTATGCTTATTATTATACAACAAAAAATTGCCTTTTTTTGTACCATTTGGACAAGAAAAGTGACCGCTTAAGGGGTGAAATGCAATTATTCCCCTTTCCGAGCATCCAAATTTATATATTCACAAACTATTCTATCAAAACTTGGTTCCTTTGTAGATCCTAATAATTCTATGGATAAAATAAGTTCACTGTCAATTTAAAACATTAACTGATTAAAAATTTCCTTTGTCAGCATTAAAGTGTTGACACAATGGTTAAATTCTATGAATACTAACTTGTAACGGGTTTCACTTTCAGAGCTACATCTAGACGGGCAATAAACACTATATTTGAAAATTTCAAATCGCATGAAGTATGCCCGTAAACGTCCTTACCCCAAAACATTTTTAACTGTTAATCTACTTAAAACACGGAGCTTCTAGCTGACTTTTTCCAGAGTTAGTATGCAATATATCCCAGCTAGCAGATTGTGATGTCTGAAAACTATAGACATTGCTGATCTCATTTCGCACTTTGTGCATTACTAACTGACGATCGAAATCTCCTTATAAAACTGAACTTTATTAGTAGCAAAATACATTATAATATGAGTGGTCATTATCCTATAATATAATTACTCGATTATATATATATATATATTTGCTAACAGTTTAAAAAAAAAAACACATACAATTGGAACACAAAACAAGACGTTTTTACTGCATACGTTCTAAGATAGGATAAATCATAAGTGGGGCTAGATTTTAAGACAATTACTCGTAACTTAGAAATAAACTATTTTCCTGCATAGGTTACAGAAGATTCTAGATTATATCCGGTACAAATGGGAAATGGAAAATCCCGGAAAGCAAAACCCTGTTTAAACCATTTTACATATAGAATTGAAAGAGTAGGTAAAGAATTTAAATAAAAGCACTTGCTTGATTATTACTTTTAGAGATGTCAAAAAACTCGCTTGCGTTCCCCAAATTTTTTTTTAAATAATGTTAATCATTAAATGTTTGACTCCTTGGTGCTGTAAATAATCCAGAATAGCTTCCACGTGGCACGTGTTGACGCAGAATTGTCATTTAATTCCGCTTTAGTATGAGGCCCCTGTGGGAATTCATTCATTCTACTCAATCCCAGTAACGCAATCCTGCAATTTCCTCTCAATCAATATTACGTATCCGGCTAAATTATTGGCTAGATTTAATCAATTACGAATTGCTTGTTTCTTAGTCAACATCACGCGTCCATCTTATAAAGTGTTTTGGATTATATGCATGTTTCATAAGCAATGTCTTAAAAATCAAGAAATTTCTCATCACTTTCTTATGATATTTTTCTCCACAGTTTTTTTGAAATTGCTAATCTGATTGATTTCCAAGCATGTCTTACATAGCAACGCGATTAGATTCTTCCAAACCACTGACAAATCATTACCACTCTATACAACAAAATTAAGCAACAACTTTTGATGAAAAATTGCTTTTAAAATCTGTGGGACTCCTATTCTGTAGTAATGCTTATAGTAAAATATTATTATGTCCTGATTTCAAAAACGAAGTTACAACTTTTTTCAAACGTGAGCTCATATATTTGTTTCAACTTAATAAAAATACTAAACTCAGTGACGTAACAGCCCTGAGATTTAAGACCTACTATAACAGTTTTTAAATATATATAAGATAGACGTGTGTGTCCATTGAAAGGTGTTTCTTTGTATGGGATTGATGAGGCAGTCCTGTGATTAATTAAAACTGTTTTATTATACATCTGGAACACATAAAGAAAGACAAGGACGACACAATACACACACACAAACCAAGCTGCAAGCCGGCTACATGTTTACGCAGACGAATACAGAAGCGAAAGAGGGTTGGTCTCCAGGAATCTCAGTATTTATAGGCAGGTTAAATCACATGATCTAAGTGGGTGGATAGTGTAGTTTAAATACTCTCGTTAAGCGGCTGGTTAACTTATTTACTTAAACGTTGGTCTTGAAAGGATGGACCATAGGTAATTAGAAGTTATTAAGAATAATTAATGGGGATTATTACATATATATATATATATATATATATGAAACTGTTTTTTAATATTATCATAGAGCTTTCAGTATCACTCAATTTGCTAAAACTTTGTCATTTCTCTCTTTAAAAAGTGGGAGAAAATTTGCATTAAAATGTCCGGTATTGTCGGAATTGAGAGTTTCTTAGACAACTTGGCGATATTTCTCAAGTTTGAGCTTGACTTTTAATAACGTAATATAATAAACGTTTGATTTTTAATATACCTAATATAATAAACGTTTGATATTTAATAAAAACGATTTAAAATTTTGCTTTTTGAGGAGAGTTAAATTTTATACAACGTTTCAGTTAATTTGTTACACATGTGAGAACATTTTTATTAAAATTTCCGGTATTGACAAATGCATAATCTTTGCGCCAACTTGGCGAGGAGTAAGCAACGCCCCACGGGTTTACCCGTGTAATTCCCATTCCCGTTGGAATATGGGGATAAAATATACCTATGTTACTCGCTGATAATGTAGATTTCCATTGGTGAAGAATTTTTAAAATCGGCCAGCCGTTTCAGAGATTAGCCGAAACAGACAGACAGACAAAAAAAATTTTAAAAATGATTTTGATATATGTACTGTATATATTTTTTAATGCATTTAGTAAAAAGCTGTTAATTTGAAATTACAAACAGACACTTCAATTTTATTATTTGTATAATTATTATTTTGCTCAACTTCATTTAATGTTTTAAATTTTTCATGCATGTTTCTAATATAAGCATGATTAAACTAAACAAATTTCAAACCACAATACTAATGAACACAATGATATGATCATTAAAAATAATAATCAATTTTAAGCGATTAAACGTTTGATGCTAATGCTATGTACACTAAAATTAAATCTCAAATTAACTCTAATCCCGGGACGGTTCATTATTGAGCCCCTGAGACCTCATTATCTAATAATATAGTGTACTTCCTATTACAGATGCGTGCAGTTTTGAAACAATCAATGACTGTAAGTAGGTCACTCATTAAATTTGAATGTAGAAGAGAATCAAGTAAGTACAATTGAGTAAAATAAGCGATCAAGCATATAATAGAATATTAAGTGAATAATCCTAATAATTAACGTTAATAATTGAGATGTATAACTAGAAGAATATTAATTGATCCCTCAATACGACTGCTTTATTTTGATATTAGTAATATCCTATTTAATATAAGTTGCTGATGTTTTTGTAAAAATATAAAGTGAAGGAATGCAGCTTAAGATAGATTTCATAATATCTTCATTTTAAATTTATTGAATGTATTTCTTTATAGAACTGTTATATTTTTACTTCAGCCCCTTTTTAGTAAAGTGTAACAAAAAAATGTCTTCAAAATTCTAAAATATTTCTAATGTTGCTTTCAAAAGAAACAGGAAGGGGATATTTTAAAGAGATTTGGTAGTTTTTCTATTTTTATATTACGCCATCTTTATAATTAGATATAATGCAACTGACATAATATGACATTCTTACTATGCAGTCTTATGTGTCATAAATAATATCACTGAATCAATAGATATGTTACCGTGAAAGACCGAAATTGGGGAATGTCGACTTTCACCGGGAATGTCAACAAACACCAAATACGTCGGTGAAAGATCGAATATTTCATTATTTCTTGTACATTCGGCTCCTCACCGATGTATGTAGACAATCACAGACATGCTCTGGTGCAGGTCGAAAAGAGAGGAGCTTGAATATATTCTCCCTTGCAGTAAAGACTCTGTGATGTCGTGTTGTGTTGGGTATAATGTTGTTGAGGTTTCATCCAACATAGTCTTCTTTGAGGACAGCACTTTATTTACAGTAAACACATAAAAAAGAAAATATTAAACGCAAATTGTAACTACCCACGCGGGAAATTTCTCTATTCTGGCCACCGCCCTAACGCGCCGGTGGCGAGAAGCTATCTATTTCAAAAACAAACAACACATCTTACGGTAGGGGACACAGTGCACTCCTGGTGAGGGGAGGAAACACTACAGACTCCAATAACTTACAAATGAAAATGGTACCCTCAGGCAGCTTTACACACGTAATCAGTTCGTAATTTGTAAAGAAAAGTTACTTTCCATAGATGAGAATTTATTTTAAAGAAATTTCGCTGAGAGAAACAGCTGCAACTAATTCGAGAAGCTGTGGGCAAGGTCTTTCACGCTATCATTGTAAAAGGAAGTGTTCCAGATATAAATTCAGTCGTAAAGCAAGGGCCTCTTGTGCAATTCAAAGTGTCATAACAGCTTAAGTTGTTGCCAATAAGTAAGATTTGAATCACATTATTTAGTAAGTTTTTCATTACTGTTATTATTTTTTCTCATTTTGATGTACTGTGTTTTTAAGTTCTTAGTCATTTCTCTCAGAAAGAGAGGCGAAAAATTTAATGCGACCGAATTACGGAGAAAAAAATATAAATCTCGGACATGTTCAACATTCACCCTCAGTGCATGGTGAATGTCGACACTTTCCGGTGTAATTTAGAAATAAGGGTATTCAGCAAATATTTCGGACATACACCAAGAGACTATGTGAATGTTGACATTCACCGGTGAAACTCGACATTCTCCAGATTTCGGTGTTTCACCGTTTAGATATATATTATCTAACAAATATAATCGAATCTAGACCACCATCGATTCTATGCCGCACCCCAAATTTTCTACATGTTTTGAGGGAGGGGGGAGTTTGTAAAAGGTTCATCAACATCCGATATCCAAGAAGTTTTTTTTAAAATTGATGAAACCATAAGTAGTTATAACTAATTTATTTTACCAGCAGTAGCATAAAAGAGAATATTAGAGGACCCTGCAAAGTCAAGGCTTGGGCTCCAAGCCATACTTCTTCGCACGAGTCAAGCTTTGGACCCCTAGAATCTTGCTCCCACCCGATGCGGGGGTGTACGTCACACAGCGGCGTGACGTACAATATATCGTACGACGTTTTTAATATATACATTAATCTATAATTACTCTAAGCGTCAGTCATCCTTTTTCATACCTGCGTCATAGCGAATACGTCTCTATGCTATTACCGATATCTTGATGTTTAGATGATTAAAAGAAACCATATATATA